>CAJQUN010001800.1:0-44539 GCA_907163345.1 Haberlea rhodopensis
TTTGCTAAGCAACGAAATCGGCTACATAAATAGCCAAACCTAATCGTTCATCGGAGAACGAAGAACAAAATTCATGAAATTTTCCAGTGAATAGACATTTTAAAAACCCTTTTAAGTACGGATGAATCAAATAAACGAATTTGTTTTACATCGTAGACAAAAGCAGAGAACTTACGTCCAACAAATCAACAACTTTTACCTATATAAGTATAGCGACAAGAACCAAGGGGACTCCACTTCGAAAGGGCGGAGGGTTTAACAACTCCAGAAACTAGAGAACCTGCAAAAATGCCGAGGGCTTAAGCTGAAACTTTGCGCTTGTATGTGAAGAATTATTGTAAATTGCGCGGTGGGTTGCTTCTTCAATACAGACCGAAATCGTCAGCTGAAGTAACTTCATAAGTGGGCTTGATCATCTTTATTGGGCTAGTTGGACCCCTCAGAGGCCAGACCAGTTCCTTTCAATCCCAAGCCATTCACGGTTTTCATAATTTTAAGGGAAATTTGCGTCCAAGTACCCTAACCTAAAAGCTTTTTCACGTAAATCCATTTTAAAAATGTCTAAAAAAAATACACGGTGGAGAGAGTTTCTTCACATAAGTCCACTTTTCCAAAAATTTGTATTAAAAAGTATATTTTCATTCCCCAAATACCCATATTTAAATATGGACTTTCCAGAAACCCTAATACCCAAAATAAACTATCTTCTCCTTCAAGACACAACTGACTGTTGTTCTTCTTCTCCACCAGCCAGCGAGTGCTTCAACTCGAGCGAAAAGCTTTCGCACCACAATGTTGCAACATTGGCCGCACCACCTGGGGACCTTCCTGTCCAGCCAAGTAGACCCGGACAAATTCACTATGGTTTTTTCCACTACAAAACTCACACATGAAACAACAGACATCGTTATGTGATTTGTGAGTCTGTACGTGTGGTGTTGTGTGTGTGTGTGTTTTTTTTATTTTTTTTGTTTACGTGAATTAATGGGTGAAAGAATTGATGGTGAAAGAATTTAATCCAGGGATTTGGGTTTTTCTTGTACAAGTTTTTCTGGGTTTCATATTTCCACATAATTAATGGGTGAAAGATTTCAAATTTGCAAAAAATAAACTGGTGCACGGAAATAAAATAATTGTGTGCACATATGCAAAAAAGTAACTGGTGCACGAAAATATATTACTGATGCACGAAAATATAACAATGGTGTGAACTTTGTTTAATTAACTAGTGCACGGATTTTGCAAATGGTGCACGAAATGTAAACACTGGGCACGAAAATATACAACTTGTGCATGAACTTTGTTTTAATTCACTGGTGCACAAACTATATAACCCTGGTGTATGAAAAATACAAAAAAATAACTGGTGCACGAAAATATATTACTGATGCACGAAAAATGAAAAAAATAACTGGTGCACAAAAAAAATTTCGTGCATCAGTTAGTTTAATAAGTTCGTGCACCAGCAATTGATTTACAATTTTTGTGCATCACTTACTATTTTAAATTTGTGCATCATTTACTGATTTCAAATTTTCGTGCATCACTACCTGATTTTCAATTTTCGTGCATCATTTACTGATAAGTTTTTACAAAATCGTGCACACACACTGAAGGTGCGAAAACACACATTATTCTGTTCATCGCAGTCGGACCTCAGTTCAACGAGGCCAATATACGAAAATGTTCACAATTCAATTACGGTAATTTCTATACCAGATAACCACCGTGAGTTACTGTGGAATCGCTGGAATTGATCTGGAAGTGGCGAAATTGCATGACATAGGGTTTTAGCTCTTGGGTTCGATTTCTTCGATCCATCCATGAATTGGTCTGAGCTCATACACTGGTTAGCTTCCCCTCAGCATGGCCAAACTTTTGAGACCGGCCACCGCCCATCTCGTCGCCAGTAGTCTGAAATGGTGGCTATTGGGTTTTGAAACGAGAGCGAGGGAAATAGGAAAGCTGAAAATGTGAGTGAGAAAGATTAATTGTACTATTGTCATCTTAACTTCAAATGGACTTAAGTGATTGAAGAAATTTCCCCGACTAAATTGAATTATGTTTCATCATTGGGTACTGGCTTGAAATTTCCCCAATTTTAAAATAGGAAAAATTTCGGGACGGTACCATTTAGTTAACAATAATTCATCCTAGTCTAGCAAGAAAACATAGTTCATCTAGGTCCATTCTTGATTGAAATGACATCAATAACCACATGTGGTCCATGTGATCCAAATGGTCCATATGGGCCAACCAACTTTTAATTTAATTACATTTTTACCCCTTGAAACTTGTTTTAAGATCAAAGATGCCTCTGCATATTATTCATTACCTTCTTCATCCTATTATTTTAAAATAATAGCATTTTATGAACATGAGATGCTCTAGTTTCTGTCATCTTGAGAAGAACTCAAGAGCATAGTTTTGCAAAGGACTCACGGTTCATCTTTAAATCCTTCAAATCACAATTCAAAACCATTAGTTGAAGAACATGTTAAAAATAAATAACAGGCCCATCATGCTTCCGTATTACAATAAAATTTTAACAAACTGAAATATACCATTTTGACCGTAACGGCACCGGGTGAGACGAGTTGCAAAGCGATCAGTCGGAAAATAACTGCCCCTAGACTGTTTACAAATGACTCCTCGCCATCCAACTTCAAACCCCTTGGTGAAGTTAGTCTACAAGTTATCCGACTCCTTCAGAAACCGCACAACACAACCCTAATTCGTTTCCTACCTTAGGGCGTAAGGTATAACCAGATATAAATTTTTTTTTACGGGAATCTGGGAGATAGATGGGCAAAAGCATTCATTTTATTCTGAAAATACTTAGAATATTTATTACATTACCACATCTCCTCCTGGGGGGAGACTACTTGTTTAGCCTCTCATATGATGAGACTGGACTCGAAACAAATATACAAACTAAATTACAAAACAGAAATATTACAAAGAAAGAAAAAAATTATTATCAAGCTATGAAAGTTGATAAGATTACAACTTGGAGACTAAATTATTTATTCGTGAGAAAACTATGGAGAATTTCGGATGTTCTTAGCTACCTCAATGTCTGGCCTTATATAGGCATGAATCCGGACTTCAAATGTGGATTCCAAACTCTTGTTAAGTGCGCCCGTGAGTGCTCATTTTGTCTCATGGTCTGGCATCTTTGTTTGAGTGTGTCAGACTATTCTCGTGGGTGATCCTACCATTTTGGTTTCTTTTGATAATGGCAGTGGTCCTCGTCAGAGTCACATGACTCCTATCTCCCTGTAGACCTTAGAAATTTGCTTTTGCGGTCGGCGTGGAAATATTCAACATTTGCCTGGTCCCGCTTTGTCCTCTTTCTTATGGTCCTTTTGACAAGGACTCATTTCCTGAACATTGGCTTTTTTTGCTCTGGGCAGCTTAGGCAGATATGGTCCTGCCATATTCCAAAGTGAGCCATGTTGCAGAACTTCCGGCATATTTCTTTGGTCGCCGGAATCTTGTTTATCCCACAATACCTACCTTTTCTTTTCGAAGATTTCCTTAACAAATTTCGTGGTATGGCTAGTCATGGTAATTCACCATGAAGGATCCATTCGCTGCTTTCTGGAATATTTTGAATGGATACTTGAATTTTCCATCTTAGTAAGATAGACCCATAATCTCCATGTTCTTCTGTGATATCATCTTCTGTGAGCGCGAACTAATGTAATTCCTTCAGGCGGTGGCTTAATCTGATCCATTGCCTTCCAGTTAGGCCTCTGCAGCTTTATGAAGTGGAAGCTGGGATGAATGTCTTTCCCTGTTATTTATGGGGCTGCAGTTAAGAATTTTAGCTCCAGAGCATCTCCTCTTCCGATGGTATGGTTGTTTTGACATGAGTCATACACTCCCTCGTAGATCCATTCCGGTAACTTTGCAATTACAGGAAAACTTGGTGATATGGTGAAAACTGAGGCTAGGCAGCCAAAGTCAAACCACTCGCTGACACTTTCTGGTTGGCACTAGGATGCGTCCACATCCTTGGATATTTTCATGACCAATCAGCTGTTATTTTTCCAGGAATTACACCCACTCTTGTATAGAGTTTCTCCCATGTTTTTTGATATTCCTACTAGGGGGAAACTGGGGAAACTTTAATCTCGTTCGTATTAACTTTAGACTTGTCTGCCGATGGCCTAAGATTAATCTCTCCCTCAATAACTATGGCGCCCCAAACGTCACAACTTAAACAGACAAAATATGACATTATTTGTATAAATTTTTTGTCATAATCTCCCCGTAATTGGACCTACCAACAACACACATCGTGACATATATAAGTCCACAAAATATATCACGTCTACCCAACTTACATATGACATAATTCACATGCACCAACACAAGATAACAAAATTATAGGGTAATACATACATGACATATACAAAACCAGCTCACATGCGAGCCACAACTAGTTGAACCATACATATTATCCTATGACAACTGCATTTTAAGTGACAATGACTTAGACATCTCAGGCGCAACAGCTCCTAATCCTGTCTCCAACTCTAACGTTTAGGACAGGTGAGCACACACCATCAATAATAACAACATACACAGATAGTATTCTATCAACACTATAATGGAAATGTAACATAAATACTCCCTGAAATCAATAGAAATAATACGAAGATTTCTTGATTGTTAATGTAATACCATTCTCCAACATCAAAGCAGAATTCATCAATCATCACGTCAACCATATCACAGCTGATGTGTAAATCGATATAGTGGCAACACCGAGCCAACTATACCCCATCGTCGCATCATCATTACGACGCATCGTATGTAATTGATATAGTGGCATCACCAAGCCTACTATACCCATCGTCGCATCATCATTGCGACCCATCGTATATAATGGATATAGTGGCATCACAAGCCTACTATACCCCATGGTCGCATCATCATTACGACCCATCGTATATAATCGATATAGTGACATCACCAAGCCTACTATACCCCGTCGTCGCTCCCCTACTACTACGACACAATCAATAACAACAATAATAATAACAAAATGTCGCCCATTCCAACGACCCTCAACATCATCATGCATTTACCATCATCGATATATCATAATAACATCAATATGAATATCAATACATGCTTGTACGTCAACACGTACCTGATAGTCGATAATCAAAATAAGCTATTCCTGACGTCCCGAGGCTCGTGAAGTATCTATAGCAATTTTAAGAATTCAATATCAGCTCATTACAATAACATCAACATACATATAGCCTGTAATCATATTTTGACGAACCGCGATGCATAAGTAAATCATCTAAATTATGAAATGACGTCAATTACACTTTCACCTGAAATTATAAGTTCCAATATATTTACTACCCAATAATACTTCATTTAGAATTAATTCCCCAAAATATACAAATCTGCTAATTATTCAATAATTCAAAACTCGATCACTTAGCCGTTTCGACTACAACTAAACGTACCGGTGTATTTATAATTCAACAACAGTCAATAATACACCATTTTTAACTATCACTATATAAATTGGCTAAATAAAAACTAACACCAAAATACAAAATATTAGTGCCAGACATTAGCTCTTACCTTGCTGATTCCAAATATATAACTTCTTTGATCAAAACCCGACCAAATTAACCAGGGCTATTTTATTTGTAAACTACCTTTCGATGCTCACGGTTACAATCTGAATGATTTGTTTTATATTATATTATTATATTATTAAAGTATGACATGTGTCATCGTCGGAGGATGACACGTGTCATACCTTCTAAGGTCATTTTTGTCACTTTTTGACTCATATTTTGACAATACAGTCAACATAAAAATTATAGATATCTTTCTTATCTTTACGTAGACTGCTAATTCGCTTAATTCCAACCTCGTATGGGAAAGTAATGACCAAAATACTAAACTGTATTACAATACTATTTTGTTCCGGGCACATTGTTCATCGACGACTTGTATTATTATTTCTCTATTCCTTTTAATCATAATTCAATCTCATATTTCCGTCATAATTATTAATTAGAATTTATATGATTTTCTCAGGGGATTACAATTCTACACACCTTAACGAATTTCGACCCCGAAATTCAATCTAGCACTATATGGAAATAAAATATCAATACACATACCATCAAAATAAGTCGGGGTAGAGCTCCTTCATATGTTGCTCCGTCTCCCAAGTTGCCTCCTCGACACCCCGTCTCTCTCACTGAACTTGTACCATTGGTATCACTTTACTACGAAGTTTTCGTTCTGCTTGATCCAGAATACAAATAGGGTGTTCAACATAAGATAAATCAGGATCCAGCTGTACCTCTGACGGCTCCAATACATGTGAAGGGTGGCTCATACTTCCTCAACATAGATATATGAAATACATCGTGAATAACAGATAAAGATTGAGGTAGAGCTAATCGTTAAGCTACATTACCAATCCGATGTAATATCTCATGCGGACCAACATATCTCGGTATAATTTTCCCTGCATACCAAATCGCACTATTCCACGGAAAGGAGACACTTTCAGAAACACATGATCACCAACCTGAAATTCTAGGAGTCGCCGTCTTTTGTTTGCATACATAGTCTGTCTATCCTGAGTTGTTCTCATTCGTTGTTGGATTAATTTTACTTTATCTTCCATTTCCTGAATCATCTCAGGTCCGCCAATAACTGCTCTGTCAGTATTGTCCTAACGCAATGGAGACCTACAACGTCGCCCATACAGTGCCTCAAATGGGACCATCTGAATAGTTGTTTGACAAATGTTATTATATGAAAACTCCACCAGTGGTATTGTATCAGGACAAGTAGTTTCGAAATCCATAACATATGCACTCAACATATCCTCTAAAGTCTGTATGGTATGCTCAGCCTGGCCGTCCGTCTGTGGATGATATGTTGTATTCAATCTCACTTATGTCCCCATCGCAGTCTGTAATCCCTCCCAAAAATGGGATGTAAATCTTGGATCTCGATCGGATATGATAGATATAGGAACCTCATGCAATCTCACTACATCCCTGACATACAGTTGTGACATCTTCACATAAGTGTAATGCACACTATATGAGCAACTTTTGTTAATAGATCGATAACAACCCAAATAACATCATACCCTCGGACAGTTCTTGGGAAATGGGTCACAAAAACCATCGAAATATGTTCCCACTTCCAAGTTGGTACCTCCAGACTCCTCAACTCGCCTCCTGGTTTTCTTCTTTCAGCTTTTATTTGCTGGCAATTCAAACATTTTTGTACAAAATCAGTCACATCCAGTTTCATCATCTTCCACCAAAAATGTGAACGTAAATCCCTATACATCTTTTTGCCACCAGGATAAATAGAATACATTCTACAATGAGCACGTTTTAGCAATCATTCGCGCAATCCAGATGTATTAGGAACTACCCATTGATCCTGTAATCGCAGACTATCATCATCTGCGATCCTAAAACTAGTTTTTTCCACCACTGAATCTCCTCATCTGTTCCCTGCTCTTCACGAATACAACCAAAATATCAGGTTCAGCTAAAAGGGTCGATACCTGAACTGGAGATATAGATACATCAAAGTCATAGCCCAAATGGCAATAAGATATCAGCAAGGCTGAGAAGTGGCCTATATTCTCAGGCGTACAATGCACTTTACGACTCAAAGCATGGGTTGTGAGATTGGCTCGGCCAGGATGATACTAAATCTCACAATCATAATCCTTTAGCAGATTTAACCACCTTCTTTGCCTCATATTTAACTCGGTTTGGGTAAACAAGAATTTCAAACTCTTGTGATCAGTAAATATGGTAAACAAAGTACCATATAAACAATGTCGCCATATCTTCAATGCAAAGATAATGGCTGCCAGTTCCAAGTCATGTACTGGAAACCTTGTCTCACGGGGTTTCAATTGTCTCGAGGCATACGCCACTACATGTCGATCCCGCGTCAAGACACAACCTAAACCATGTAATGATGCATCAGTATATACATCAAACCTTTCATTTTCTTTTGGAATTGTCAACACTGGAGCAGTCGTCAATCGGTGTTTCAATTCATGGAAACTTTGTTCACATGCTTCAAACCACTGAAATCGCACCCCTTTTTGAGTCAACTGTGTCATTGGTATAGCAATCTTTGAAAATCCCTCAATAAATCGCTGATAATAACCTGTTAAACCTAGAAAACTTCTAATCTCAGGTACTGAGGTAGGCGCAAACCACTGTACCACTGCCTCTACCTTCTTTGGATCAACTGAGATTCCATCTTTTGATATCACGTGGCCAAGAAATACCACCATATCCAGCCAAAACTCACATTTACTGAGTTTAGCATACAAATGCTTATCTCGAAGAATTTGTAATACGACACGTAAATGTCGTACGTGTTCCTCCTCACTCCTGGAATATATCAGAATATTAATAATAAATACAATTACAAACTGATCAAGATAAGGCTGAAATACCTGGTTCATCAAACTGATGAATATATCTGGAGCATTCGTTAATCCAAATGGCATGACCAGAAATTCATAATGTTCGTATCTGGTTCGAAAAGATGTCTCTGTATATCCTCCTCTATAAACCGTATCTGATGATATCCGGACCTTAAATCTATCTTTGAATAAATTGAGGTACCATGCAACTGATCAAATAAATCATCGATACTTGGGAGGGGATATTTATTCTTTATTGTTACCTTACTCTGTTGTCTGTTATCGATACACAATCGCATCGAGCCATCTTTCTTTCTAACAAATAGGACCGGAGCACCCCAAGGCGATACACTAGGACGTATATCCCTTTTCAAGAAGATCTTGTAGTTGATTTTTCAGTTCCCTCAATTCTGATGGTGCTATCCTATATGGTGTACGAGAAATAGGGGATGTTCCTGGCAATAACTCGATTCCAAACTCCACCTTATGAACCGGTGGAAATCCTGGAATCTCATCAGGAAATACATCCGCAAACTCAGCAACCACAGGTATATCCTCAATTCTCACGTCCTCCTTTTCAGCAACAGCAACTGCATAGATAAGATATCCATCGTTTCCCCGCTTCAACAACCGTGACATTCTAATAGCAGATACTAATGGAATCCGTGGGCGAGAACCCTGCCCATAGAATGTCCATCGCTCTCCCTGCTCAGACTCAAAGTGCACTGTCCGCTGATAACAATCAACAGTAGCCCGATATTTCCGCAGAATATCAATACTCACAATACCATCAAAATCAAGTATATCAAGAATAATCAAATCAGCCCACATTTCATTGCCCTCATATGAAATAATACAGTTTGGTATCATTGATGTAACTACCATGCCTTTCCCAGTGGGTGTCGAGACAGATAGAGGTGTAGACAAGGGAGACGAGCTCATATGATGCAACATGACATATCTCAATGAAATAAAAGAAGGGAAAGCACCCGTATCAATAAGAATAAAAGTAGGATAAGAACACAAATAACACTTACCCACTATTACATCATCTCGTGCTTCCTCTGCTTGTTCCCTCGTCAATGCATATACCTGCCCTGAGGTGGTACAGACCCCCGTCCTCATGTCTGTCCTCCAGGTGGTCGAGGTGAAAACCGCTGCTGCTGAACCGTCCTCTCCAATGGAACTACCTCTGCCAGATCTAGAATCCTGTCAACTACCACGACTCGGACACTGTCTCGCCATATGGCCAACCCCCCTGCGTTACCACTTCTTGAACCAACCCCCTGCCTCCACAGTCATAACAAGTAATATCAGTTTTGTTGGGGTTCAACAATTGCCTCTGCTTTGTGATCGGTCGAACACGTGGCGCTTCGTCCCTGACTAGGTTGGAAATCACCACTACGGCCTCCAATACGACGTGAATCAAAATGACTTTTTCCATATGATGATTCAGATGGTGATGATGAACCTTTCTGGAATTTAAATGTCTCACCCCGAGGTCGCAAATATTCCCTACTTGGCCGTTGATTGTGTCGGAGTACCATAAGTTTGTAGTACAATTTCTGCTAATTCCGCTCACTCCAATGCATTTTCGAACGACACAGGTTTATTTGACAACACTCGATCATATAGTTCCATCCTCAAACCCTGAATAAAGTGTCGCATCTTGGCATGAGGACTAGTAGCTATATGCGGCACATATTTCAGTAAGGAAGAATACTGAAATGCATACTCTGATACATATCAGTTTCCTTGCTTCAAATTTTCAAATTCTTTCTCTTTTCTCTGTCTAGCAGCCATAGAAAAATGCCTGTATAGAAAACGTGTCCGGAATGCATCTGAACCACTGTATATCCCTGAGCTATCAATGCAGTCTCAGTCATCTTCCACCACAGATAACTTTCCTAGAAAGTTGAAATTCTGCCCAACGGAGCCAAGCTGATTTAGCACACGTAGCTGTAACAAGAATCTGTTCTATTCATTCTAACCATTCTTCTGCTTGCTCCCCAGATTCTGTTCCCTCAAACATCGGCGGATGATAACTGCTAAATTGTGCCAAACTCAACTCACCCGGTAATAATAGATGTTCTTCTGGTGCTTGAGCCATAAGAGGTGGTGGTGGCGGCAAAGGATTCATCGCCCAGCTGTACTACTAACATTGGTTGTGTCCCCAACTTTTTCTCCCTGTTGTACTGGTTCCTAGCTGCTATACTAAAAATCAATCACATCAACCTAACATCGAGACACACCAATGCTATAGACATGCGCAAGTAATTCTCACCGTCCAACTCCCATGACCCAATCCCAACCTCCTAACCATCCCAGACAACTAACCACTGCTCTGATACCAACAAATGTGGCGCCCCAAACGTCACCACGTAAACAAACAAAATATGACGTCATTTGTATAAAATATTTCGCACACTCTCCCCGTAATTGGACCTCCCAACAACACACATTGTGACATATATAAGTCCACAAAATATATCACGTCTACCCAACTTACATATGACATAATTCACATTCACCAACACAAGATAACCAAATTATAGGGTAATACATACATGACATATACAAAACCAGCTCACATGCGAGCCACAACTAGTTGAACCATGAGTATTACCCTATGACAACTGCATTTTAAGTGACAATGACTTAGACATCTCAGACGCAACAACTCCTAATCCTGTCTCCAACTCTAACGTTTAGGACTGCTACCTGTTTCAACAGAAACAGCCCCCAAAAATGGGTGAGCACACACCATCAATAATAACAACATACAAAGACATTATTCTATCAACAACATAATGGAAATATAACAAAAATACTCCCTGAAATCAATAGAAACAATACGAAGATTTCTTGACTGTTTCTGTAATATCATTCTCCAACATCAAAGCAGAATCCATCAATCATCACGTCAACCATATCACAGCTGATATGTAAATTGATATAGTGGCAACACCGAGCCAACTATACCCCCATCGTCGCATCATCATTGCGACCCATCGTATGTAATCGATATAGTGGCATCACCAAGCCTACTATACCCATCGTCGCATCATCATTGCAATCCATCGTATATAATCGATATAGTGGCATCATCAAGCCTACTATACCCCATGGTCGCATCATCATTACGACCCATCGTATATAATCGATATAGTGGCATAACCAAGCTTACTATACCCCAAAGTTGCATCATCATTGCGACCCATCGTATATAATCGATATAGTGACATTACCAAGCCTACTATACCCCATCGTCGCTCCCTATTACTGCGACACAATCAATAACAACAATAATAATAACAACAACATGTCGCCCATTCCAATGACCCTCAACATCATCATGCATTTACCATCATCGACATATCATAATAACATCAATATGAATATCAATACATGCTCGTACGTCAACACATACCTGATAGTCGATAATCAAAATAAGCTATTACTAACGTCCCGAGGCTCGTGAAGTATCTATAGCAATTTGGACAATTCAATATCAGCTCATTACAATAACATCAACATACATATAGCCTCTAATCATATTTTAACGAACCGCGATGCATAAGTAAATCATCTAAATTCTAAAATGACGTCAATTACACTTTTTCACCTGAAATTATAAGTTCCAATATATTTACTACCCAACAATACTTCATTTCGAATTAATTCCCCCAACTATTCAAATATATTAATTATTCAATAATTCAAAACTCGATCACTTAGCCGTTTCGACTACAACTAAACATACCGGTGTATTTAGAATTCAACAACAGTCAATAATATACCATTTTTAACTATCACTATATAAAGTGGTTAAATAAAAACTAACACCAAAATATGAAATATTAGTGCCAGACAGTTGCTCTTACCTTGCTGGTTCCAAATATATAACTTCTTTGATCAAAACCGACCAAATTAACCATCGCTATTTTATTTGTAAATCTGAAAATCCTTCAGACTACCTTTCGATGCTCACGGTTACAATCTGAAATATTTGTTTTATATTATATTATTATATCATTAAAGTATGACATGTGTCATCGTAGGAGGGTGACATGTGTCATCGTAGGAGGATGACACGTGTCAAACATTCTAAGGCCATTTTTGTCACTTTTGACTCTTATTTTGACAATACAGTCAACATAACAATTATAGATATCTTTCTTATCTTCGTGTGGATAGCTAATTCGCTTAATTCCAACCTCGTATGGGAAAGTTACGACCAAAATACTAAACTGTATTACAAGACTATTTTGTTCCGGGCACATTGTTCATCGACGACTTGTATTATTATTTCTCTATTCCTTTTAATCATAATTCAATCTCATATTTACGTCATAACTATTAATTAGAATTTATATGATTTTCTCAGGACATTACATTAACCCCTGAGGTGTTGGGTTGGCTTGATTCTTCAGATATCCTAGATACATCGGAATCAATTTTTCCTTCTGTATCTTCCCCGAATGGATCAATACTAGGACTCGTAATGGTAGTACTTGAAACCCCCACACCAGTTGATGAGCTGGCTCTCGTAAACACGACTTTAGCCTCGACATCTAAGCATCCCCTCGGAGGGAATATAAAGATTGTCCCATAAACAGTTGTGAGTGTGGGCCCTTGCTACTTAATCCTTCATACGGGTCACATCCTTAGACAACTATAAAGTAGTATTAAGTTAAAACTAAAATTGATTAAGAGTCATACTATGTCAATTATTACATTATGCTCAAAACGTGACATAATATACATCATTTACATATCAAAACTCCTAACAAGTTCATTCTCTTAACCAGTAATTCATCTAGTAGTAGAAGTCGACTCACAATCCCGGCCTCCCCCGTCTATGAATCCCTATAGAAACAACCACATACCATGAGTATGGATATACGAGCATCACAATCCGATATCAATAAGAATGCACAATACAATGTATAAACATAGCAACATCTCAATTGTGATTGTTTCTGTACCATACATTACAAGATGCAAATATGTCATGACATGTCTCACTCATCATCTTGTTATAACAAGACATATATGATATTGGCTTCTTGCTCAATATGTAAGTGGCTCAGCCTTCACATCCCATATTAGCATCATATATCATATTTCCGTCTTCACACGTTATAACAACCATTTCTCATGCACATCAGCATCATGCCCCTCATGGCATCAATCATATGTCTCAACAAATCATGATTTACAATAATCGTACAACTCAAAATGTATAGACATCGTCTCACAGCAATACATTTATCATAACAATAATATTAATACTCGTAAGTCAACACGCACCTGTCGTGCTGTACAAAATATATAATTTCAGGAGTCAATGTTTAACCTCTTCTTTGTCCTGTCCCCTGTAATGGTGCTACATGAATACCAACAATTTATAATGTCACAATAGGCTTCACCATCAAATTTCAAGAAAGTATAACATTTTTCAAAATTTAAATCCTCGCGATCGATCGCCAATATCACCGATCGATGGCCAAAAAGTTCTCACTCTTCGCGATCGATCGGCAGTCTCTCGTGATCGATCGCCAAAATGTTCTGTTCTTCAGCGATCGATCGCCATGTCTCTCGCGATCGATCACCAAAGTATTTCACCACCTTATTTTTCCCCCGTTTCGGCGATCGATCGCCACATGGCTCGCGATCAATCGTCAATGTCTGAAAAATTCAGAACATGGCGATTTTGAGCTTATCTCCATGGTTCACCTTGTTACAACTCAGTTCCTACCATCAAAACTTGTTCAAGGTAATACCTCACATCATCTTAACACATTTCTATCACTTCTACAACATATTTCATGAAAGTAAATCTCAAATCATTTCACATAAATCAAGCACATGCTTCCATATATTCCAAGCATTTCATACACATGCATATGTTTGTACAAGCTTACATACCACTAAATTCTTACCAAATACCTTTGATTTCACTTCTAAATCTAGTTGTAGCTTGATTTCCAAGCTCCAAGTCAAAGAATGAACAAGAGCACACAAGGGTTGAGAGCAACTTGTGTAGAGATTTGTAGGTGAAATGTGGGGTATTATGTGTTTTCCAAATCTGATTTGGTTCATATATACTTAAATCTAAATCATACTTAAGTCATATCATGACAAGTGTATTATATGTGGTCTACCATGCATCAACTTCATGCCTTCCATGTAGAGAAACTATTATACCAATGGCATAATAAAGCATGCATGACAATAACACCATATAGTGGTTCCCAACTTACTACATTTCATTTGATCACATTGAACATGAACATTCTTTCATCATTTACCAACTAAATCATTTCGTCTTTCCTACTCGGTTCAACTCGAACTCGAGTCCACATCATACCGTCATTAGTTCATAATTACATAATCATGACATAAACCATGCATAATTCATATCGATGCATTACAGTAAGCCTACATAGTAGCCTTTATAGCATGTTGGACCATCGTGAGATCCAATTCCTGAACTTGACACGTGACCTGAGCATTAATCACAAGGTTGTTGATCTGATTGTCTAGCTCCTCCAGACTTTCTCTGAAAATTATGATGGAATTGGCTTCACTCGCATCCATCTCTTGTTAAGAAATTTGTAAGAATATTTTTCTCAGATTTCACAATGATAATATCATAATCATAATATTGGCATTCAGCTTGCCATCTTAAAAGTCTAGCCTTTTCTGGTTTTGATTCAATTTTATTTTGCAAAAAATACTTAACACTTGTATTATCTATCTTCAAGATAAATTTCTGTGCAAGTAAAAATAGTGGCCATTTTGTAAAGGCCTTTCGACTGCAAAGAACTCCTTTTCATTTATAGGCCACCGGATTCCTTCACTGTCTGTAAATAGACCGATGCAATATCTCATGGCATTTCTCCTTCTGGTGTGGCTTTCATGAGAACTGCTGCCGACCAATGACCGCTGGAATCTTTGTGTATAATACCAGTTCATCCTCATCATTTGGAATTGCAACCTTTGGTAGTTACCTGCAAACCTCTTTAAGTTGTATGACAACTTGTCGATGATCTTCATTCCACTTAAACTTAACATCTTTTTTGAATAGTGGACTGAACACTTTCATGTGGCTTGCCAGATTTTTAATTAACATTTCAAAAAAATTAACAATTCCCAGAAAACTTTGAAGCTGCTTCAAATACTTGAGATCATCTGGATATCCTTGCACCTTTTCGACAATGTGTTTTTGTAGGATGAATCCAGATTCATCGATTTCAATCCCAAGAAACTCGATCTGTCTCGTAACAATTACTGCATTCCTTTCAGATAGTTAATCCCTCCTTGTAGCAAACATCTGAGAAGATTTCCATACGTTTAAGAAGTTCTTTTATGTTTCTTGGTACAATAAGGATGTCGTCAATGTACACGAACATAAAACTGAAATAATCATTGAAGATATTATCCATTTTCCTCTGATATATCTGGGGAGCATTTGCCAATCCCCTTGGCATGACATTCCAGTTAGTGTCCTTGTGGTGTGGAGAATGTTGTAAACCTTTTGCTAGCTTCCTTCATCTTACTTATAATCGAACTTAAAAAACACCTTGGCATTTTTATACAATTTACCAAATATTCTCTACTCGGGATATAGTATCAATTGAATTACAAGATCTCGTTGATCCATTTGTAATTGATCACCAATCTTGGTTTTTCCTTTAATTTCTCCATGATTTCGGACGAGAAATTTCGGACTGCTGTATGGAGAAACACCCGCTGAGATTAACTTAAGGCCAAGGTGTTCCTTAAGTATCATCTGCATATTCTTCCGATCTTCCTGGTTCATTGGGATCAGTTTGTACCTAACAAACTCATATTCTTTTCTGGCTTTCACCTTTAGAGTTGATTTGAGATCGTTTATGTCCCACCATGCCAAAGGATCCTCGTTATAGTTCATCTGAATCTTTCTTTTTTACTTCCACTAGAGTAATCTGCTCTTCAGGGATAGCATCAGGTTGTGGAATCTTATTTTGTAATGCCTTCTTCAGTAATGACAGGGTGGGTCAACTTCTTCTTCATCATGTTCTCTGAAAGACATACATTTCCCCATCAAAGGTCTGATTATCCTTCTGAATGGGTCTACTTTGTCTAAATTGGAGAATTGTTTCACCAAATTTCGTTGATCCATCATTTTTGGGTGTCAAAGTTTTCCTTCATCACCACGTTTGCTGTGAAAACTAATGGGCAATTTTCTATGAAATGCGTCCCTTAGTCTCTGGACAATAATCTTATTATCACAGAGAGTTGTGAAAATAAGTCTTCTTGTCTCTTTTTCTTGTCTGAACCGCTTGAATGTCCGTAGGAAATTGTTTCATAACATCATCCCCGCTCTTGTATCATTGAAATAGATAGGAGGAGTATTGATTTTGTACAAGGGGTACCGCCTGCTCCTCCTTCATTAAGAATAAGAATCCTCTTGGGAAAGTCTCTTCCGGCAATGGCTAATAATTTCTCACCAACTTCTTTAGGGAAGATGTCTCGTTTGGTGCTGCATATTCTAGCTCATGAATCAATATAAGTTGCAAAATATTCTGCTCGATATTTCTCGTATAACATCCCGACTGAGATGTTTATTGAGAATGGACTAGTGGTCATCGGATTATGTAACTTTTTCCGTCCACCGTGAATTCCATTCTATCCTGTAATCTTTCACAAGGTTTGTGTTCCTCGAGAAACTCCATCCCAAGAATAACATATTTTGGATTCTTCCTTCTGACCCGACAATTGTTAGATCGAATTCACCAATTTTGAGGTTTCCCTGATATCTACCAAATGTAGGTTGTAAATAATATAAGACATCACAAGGAAAATTGATATCCTTTTCCGTAATGTCAAAGATCGTCATCCTTCTGGGAACTCAAATCAGAATCTTCAAAAGTCTCTTCCTTCTCCAACATCACACTCAACTCATCTTCACATGGGAACTCCTCGGATAACATCTTTGAAGTAGGCTCAATCTCTTGACGAGGCTCAATTTCCCTTGACTTTTCCACATGAGTAGGATCACTCCCCAAACTTGTTTGGTTGAGTGTTCATCATCATATAACCAAACTCGATTCGTCGCATCTTGATTTGTAGCTCTCGTCTCTTCCTCCTGGCAGCTAGTTGAAATTGTTTCCATAAGGACCTCTATTTGCTGCTCCAGGTGACGCATAGAGTTGGTTTGACACTTCAAATTGTTCTCAGTTGAGGCCATGAATCTTATTAAGGTATCCTCTAAATGATTCGTGATGTCTGCAGAACTATCTCTCCTCTCTTCTTGATGTTCAAATAGTTGGAGCGTATCATTAGGGTAGTGAGGCTCCGGTGGGTATTGGTGACTCCAACCTTGTAGTGAAGGATCACAATACCAGTGATAATCGAAGTCCGCCATATCATTGAACAGGTGTAACGCACTGTCCTCATCTCTATCAACCAGGGGACTCCCAGTCACCAGTGCTCCGCTAAGTACCCATTCTCGTGTCTGTGAATCCAAACCTTTGAAGAAATATTGTAGAAGAGTATAGTTCGAAAAGTTGTGATGCCGAAATGTGTCTGCCAATTCAGTGAATATTCTCCACGCTGCATAAAACGGTTCTGAATATTGTTGAGCAAATCTTGTGAAGACTTGTTGATGAAGCATCACAAGTACCTCGCAAGAAAAACAAATAAAACAATTTAAATTTTTTTTTCCGAATTAAATATATACAAAAGAGGAAAAAAAAATTGGTTAAACTACAGTCAAAACTTCTCGTATGATATTACTAAAATTAGTCCCCGGCAACGGCGCCAAAAACTTGATCGCGATTTATTTAAACAATAAAATTCCAAAGCAGCGCGATTATACCGCAAGTGCACGGTTGTCAAGTTTTAGTATAGTAAATGAAGAACAAGTTGTCGAACCCACAGGGACTAACTGTAAGTATCAAATAAGATGCTTTTAACTATATTTAACCTAGAAAATTGAATTATAATTAAACTACAAAATAATTAAATTAACTACTAATCCAACCAAGTCAATAAAAGTAAACGAGAAAAATCCACTAGAGAATATTATCGAGACTTTGGCTCACCAATGCAATCCCCTACAATTCTCGATTGAATATCCAAATATTTCTAAGGTGATGAGTTTTCCTAATGCATTCGTTATACTTTGGTCCAGTTATAACAAGTCTAATATTAATGTTGCAGTAAACCACTCCCGTGTCCTTATTAAACAATTAATATCGAATAAAGATCTATGAAAACTACTAGCCTTCGATTTTGGTAAATCTATTGCTATCACACGTGTGCTAGATTTTACTTGGTCCGTCTCAACCTAAAACCCACGGTATAATTTACTCTATCGTATTGCAATATCCTATGGTCAATTCAATCGCAATATAACAATCATTCAAGGGTGATCAATCCCTCAAAAGCATGAAGATCAATAAATTATACGCAAAGAATTAAAGGATTCAATCAAATAAATCATCAAATCATAGGTTTATGACAAAGGATTCGCCTAGCCTCGATAAATAAATTAGTTCAACATAGTAAATCAACACAAATCAAAACTAATATTAAAAGACAAGAATAAACTCCCGATGTCGACTCCGGTTGTAGATCCTCGCTCCTTCTCTTGCTTCCTTATCGATCGTCACTTTAATCGCCTTGTTGGAGTTGTTCCAAAATCATAGGGTAAAAGGTTGAAGGTTGGATAGATGATGGAGAAAGTTTTGGTCTCGAGTGAATAGTGACATGAATAGTCTCGTGAATAGTGCTTAGAAAAAGATGGAGGCGTGAGGGAGAACTGGTTAGGGTGGAAGAAGGAATTCGCGTGATGGAGTGTCAAGGAGGCGTGTATCTTTAGTGTCTCCTCCAATGAAAAATTTCCTTATCATGAATGTCAAGTGAATCTTGTGCATGCAATTCTCGGCCCAATAAAAATCTGGCAGCTCTTATAATAAATCTGCTGCTTTTTATTTGCTATCTAAATTTCCCTTGCTGCATGACATCCTTATTCAATAATAAATCTGCTTGTTTCTAATTATTCTACTCAATCTGCTATGCAAGGCCCATATGAATTTATTTCCTTGTTGCTGTCCAACATGCATGAATATGAGTTAGTAAAAGAGTCAAAGATTCCATGCACACAAGACTCTTCCTTCTTCAGTTGTACGTGACTTCCTTCTTAAATATGTTGCTGAATCTTCTCATAGTTCCCTTGTTTAAAACTCTTTCTTTGAATACAAATCAATGCTCGATTTCATATTTATGTACTTTTGATCATCTTTTGGCTCCTTTTTCTTCATTTCTCGCATTTTCACAAAGATTCCCGAAACATGCAAATTAATACCAATAAATATAATATTATTCAAGAATCAATGTAAAATACTACTAGAAAACGTCGAAATATAAGTGTACAAATGATACTTATCGTCCTATGAATTTATAGTGATTTTTCTACAGAAAATTGGTCAGCTGAAAAATTAAGAAAATCGCTAAGGGTAAATACTTAGAAGTTCAATTTGATTCAATGCACTACTTGAACACTTAGTGTTATTTTGGAATTTACATGACTAGGTTAATAGATTCCATGGTTGATTCGAGGAGTACTCAGTAGATTAGCTTTGGTTTGAAGTACGTTAAAATGAGTTTTATCATGACGTCTGACAAAGACATGTAATGATGCTAATGTATGATATTGTTAGGATCGATTTCGGGGGTGGGTTGCCATTCCACACCCGAGTTCAACCAATTTGAGCTTCAATAGCTCGTGTTCTTGAAATAATTGCACCGAGAAATTATATCGAGTTCGGTTACAAAACCGAGCGGAAGACACTCGACATAACCCGCTCTATAACCGATTAACCATTTGAAAGTCATTTTAAAGATATGCAAGAAAGATGTAAAAACAGTTAGGTAAATAGATGCAGTAAAGTAAATAACATAAGCATTTGTTTCTGGAAGTTCGAAGCACAACGCTTCTACGTCTCCCCTTCTTCCATCTCATGGAAGGATACACTAGAAGACTTTGGTTTACACTTTACAGTATACAACCTCCTTAGGCTAATACCACACAGATAGCCTAAACTCCTAGCACACACAAGTTCATGTTCTTTAACGTCTCACATGTAAAGACCTCACCCAGTTGTGATGAATCACCAACTGTTACAATGTTATTCACTCTTCTATTTTAGCTCACAAATATAACGAATAGAGTGAATACAAAGGCACAAATGATCTCCTAACAGATCTGATACAGCAGGTAAGAGGTGTCAAAGGTTTGAGGAGTGCTCTTCATTTAGCGGCTTTTGTCTTTGAAGTTCCTCAATTGAATTCCAAGTGGGTTTGCTTTGGAAGGCTTGAATTGATCTTCAATCAGCTGTTATTGAGCTTCCAAATCATGTATATATAGCCCCAAGTAATATATATATATTAGATACCAGAATATAACCGTTGGGACAATTTTGGTAAGCTTTCAAACATTGCAACGGTCATATTCTGCTTCTGGGCTATTTTTGGAAGTCTGCTGGTCTGGTCAACTGGTCTGGTCAGCTGGTTCAGCATCAGCTGGCATGAGGTCTGCTGGTACAGCATCAGCTGGTCTGAGGTCTGCTGGTACCAGTTGGTCTGAGGTCTGCTGGTACAGCATCAGCTGGCCAAGGTCTGCTGGTACAACATCAGCTGGTCTGAGGTCTGCTGGTACCAGTTGGTCAGAGGTCTGCTGGTACAGCATCAGCTGGCCAAGGTCTGCTGGTACAATATCCGCTGGCCTGGGGTCTGCTGGTACAGCATCAACTGGCCAAGGTCTGCTGGTACCCTGCTGGTCAACATCTGCTGTTCTGTTCTCTTGGTTATATCTATTGATTCGTTGATTTCTGGGCAAAGTGATCTTCATGAAAGTTGTAGCCCTTTGTCTTATATTTCCACGGAATCAAAAATCGCTCAATTTCGAGTTCGTATGAGAGAGTTATGCTCGAAATACGAGGCGATGGTCCTGCTGTATGTTTGCTGGATGCAGCAGCACATGGTGTGACTTGCAGAAGCTTTTTTGCCATCTTAACGTCCAGTTCAGTCTTTAACTTCCAAAGATTACTTGTAGTTCTTTGTCTTATCTTTCCAACCCATACTGAATCATCTCGTTTCGATAAGCGATCTGAGAGTTATGGCCGATATACCACAGCTGCTACAATCTGTCCGCTGCTGTTCAGCTTTGTACCAGCAAGCTCTTGCATACTTGATTTCGTCATGTAAACCTTCGAATCTAGTCTGTTGCCCTGAACTACGACTTGTAGAGAATTGAGTTGGCTATCCAACCCATTTAGAATCAGGTCGTTTTGATATTCGAGCTATGAGATATGATCAATTTAGTCAGTCGCGCTCGGGGTCTACTGGATGCTGAATTCTCATTTCAGCAACCAAACTCAATGTCATTTCTTAGCAGATCATCAAGCTGTAAAATATCATCTATGAACTGCACACTTGATGAAATATGTTAGCAACACAATAACAAGTTTTGTTAACATCAAAACCAAGATTATTCAGGTTTCCAAAACCCAACAGATATTATATGACATTACTTGATTTATATGAGATATTTGATTTCTTATGTGGATTATATGAATTATATTGACTTTCATATGAGATTTCATGACATATTGAGTTACATATGCCACATAATGCATAGATGATTCATTGGGCATATCATTTTGGCTCTTCTATTTCCATGACACCCTTTGATTATGATTGAGATCTATAGTGTCATGGGACGCTGAGCACAACGATGACAAGCAGTTTAGGTAGCAACTGTACTCCCACGCGTTGTCGCCGGACCTAGACACGAGGGACGCTGGGCACGGCGATGGAGGAGATACGTCGCACGATGCTGCCACCCTCTGCTCAAGCTTGATATTGATTCATGATACCTTCTTTTGGACCCCGATTTTGGTATCTTGATATTCGATTCTTTGTACCCATTCATGCATCACATTACACGTGGTATGCATTGCATGATACTTTGTCATTCTTGACGTGGTTTTAATTATTTCTCGTACTAGGGTACTGACCCCTTTGTGGGGGCTGTCACGTCTTTTGTTGTTCGGGCATGACGGGGTTACAGGAGGACAATGTTCTGATGCTTACGGTGATGCATCTAGAGATAACCGAGCTCCGTGGTGATCGAGCTCGGGTTTATGCATGGTTTCATTTTCCAGTAGTATTAATCTACTTTTTAGAAAATAAATTTACCGAGGTATGCCCCGTGTATGTTGTATTTGACTTATAACATTTTCAAAGACTCTAGTGTTATGTTGATTAATGAATGATGTACATATATATATATACATATATTTACATATATATATATATATATATATATATATATATATATATATATATATATATATTTGTAGCATTATATATGTATCACCTAAAAGTGAAAAAAATTTAGGGCCATTTGACAATAAATTTGAAATAAATCTTCCGTTGTTTACGTTAATCAATCATTGTGTGATAATTAAACACCACATTAGGATTGGACCCTCACATTTGGTATCAGAACGTAATCTGGGATATGCTCGAATTTTAGAGTTAGTGTGCTGAGTATAGACACAAATGAATTGTTTGTGCATGTGTTGACTATGTGATTTTATATGCTATTGCCTACTATAATTACATGTTAGATAATGAGATTTTAGACATGTAATGGATTATTAAGCAGGGACATCTAGATGTCATATCTCTGAGTATTATAGTATGCTGAGTTGCATATAACCTAGAGAATTTGAGAATTTTATCTGTTAGCACTGACAGTTGCTGATCGGAATGTGATATAGAGTAAGTGATGATGACATCTATGACTTGAGACTTATATATATGATGTTTTGATTTTATGATAGACAGTAGTGTTTGGACAGGTAGCAGTAATATAGACTTTATGAGCTATCTATCGTACATGTAGGCACTGTAAACTGTTAATTGAATTATAACTTAGTGATAATACATCAATTATTGAAAATTTTATTTATCACTTTGGGACTTAATCCTTGTGAGTAATGGGATGACACTAGAACTATTTAAAATGCATTTTGTCAATTGACATCGAGTTTTGAGTTCGAAGAACTTGAGGATATAGAAATTAGTGATATTGCAATTGAAGAATAGAGTATAATTGTTGTGAGAAACAACGAGAATTGGTTTGAAGGAGGACTTGGATATGGGGATTGTCGTAATTCAGTTCCAGTTTATGTGTCCAAACTATGAATAAATACTACAATATGAACTCTTCTAGATGAAAGTATCTAGAGTAATGGTAGTGATGGAAGACTAGTTCTCCCTCTTTCTGATACGGGGAAGGATGTTTACGAGAAGCCATGTTGATTATATGAAAAATGATAATCGATTATCGTGGACTTGAGAAATGAAAGTATGTACTTAATCTCGATAGCTATTCGTAGCGAAGAGATTTGAATTAGAAGTGTTTCCACTGAAGGATAAGACACTGATGTGGTGTGAAGTAGCTAGGACTGGATTAAATGTTAATGAAGTGACTATCTTTTGGAATAATCCAAGTAGTTCTAGAAAAGTTTCAGAAGTATCACTATTGTTCATCCATCTCTAGTAACTCTAGAGGTACTAAGAGATTGTAGGATACGAGATCTTTTCGAGGTCACTGTGGATGTAGGTATCTATTGATCCATGTGAAAGAATAAGAGAAACTGATATCGATTGTGGCCTGTCAGAGCATGTCGTTACGTGCTCAGGAGCAGATGCAACCATAACAACAAATACTCTGAGCTAGGGGTGGATATCAAAGTGGTTATTCTTTTCGACCACTCAGTTCCAACAGCAGTTAGTTACATGTAATAGTGAACTGTATCTTACAGTTTGATGATAGTATTGTGAATTTGAATTTAATGATGTCGCCGAGATATGACTTTGTTTGTAGCGAGGGCCTGGATACTCTAATAAATTTTGAGATATTGTAAGTTGATTTCAGGTATAATGAATTTTCGACTTGCGATACTTGGAAAATGAGGGATATTTGATAAGAAGCAGTTAATGCTGATCAGGAAGAGTCGAGGTTGAATGATATCCTAGTGGTAACAAAACATACCAAGATTTTCCTGAGGAAATAATAAAATTTTCACTAGAGAATGAAATTGAATTTAACTGTTCGTTGATGCCAATGAATAGATTTGATAACAAAAGAACTGTAAGGAATGACATCAGCTGAGTTGATAGAATTAGAAGAATAGTTACAGAATATCCTCGATAAGGGTACATATGTCTAGGTATGTTGTTAGGAATCCAACATGCATACAACGCAGCGGAATAAAAAAAAATTGGATTCCCCACCGAGGACCTATACGGAGTGTTCATATTGGGTCTATCGAATTATACATTTGACGCGTGTTTGAGCAGAATCCATGAAGCAGCACGTCCTCTTGTCAGGAACAAAACTTTTCTAGTTTTGCCTCTACGGTATCCACGTGATCAAATCAAAAGGGTGTTGACGTTATAGAGTTGCTAGACTCGATATAACTCAACTGAACAAAGAACACCAGATGATCAATGCTAGGTGACGGCTGGTTTTTCTATGTTATAAAATGTCTGATAGGGTTTTTGGTTAATCAGTTTTTAACCTCTACCAGAACCAATATATATATATATATATATATATATATATATATATATATATATATATATATATATATAATGCTGAAGAGAGGCGGCTCACTTAAATCACAGGCTTACAAAACCCTCAGCCCAAAATCTCTTCTGTATATATCTAACCCTATTATATATATATATATATATATATATATATATAATTGGCTCGATATAATCTATATATATTTTATGATTAAGACTTCCTAATCAAATTAATTCATCCAATGGATTTTATCTTCCCTTATCGATTTAATCTTTTGTGCGACTCGTTAGGATCTTGCAACGTTGGCAGTGACATAAAATCTGATTTTATGTCACAAGCAATGAGCGGTATCTTGCAATACATCAAGGCTACCCAAGTTACAAGAATGTCATTGACTCGACATAACCTATGGCATGTGATAATATTCACCATGTAACTTAATCCCTTTGTCCTATGTCTTTAGATTAAACATGAGTCATGGAATAGTCATACTCGTATAGTTCAATCTTTTTATTTCTTGATCCCCAAGTAGACTAGAATAAACGAATAAGCTCGATATCACATATCGACTCATTCGAGCATGGCCATGCATTTTAGTATCACTTGATCAAGGGCCCAAACACTTCTCCTGTTATACAGGAGGGATAAATCCTATCTTGATCATTCAACATCCCTCTACATAATTCATGGTATATCCAATGATTGTCTTTATAGTTTACCCTGTTATAGGTAACGTTTGACAATATCAAGATACACGACTCCTTATGTTGGGATCTCTGGTGATCTAGTCGTAAGGATTACATACATTATTATCACTATGAGAATTGCTTATGGCATTCATATAACTATCCATGTAGCATTCTCATGGTGGGTCTGTCCAGTACATTGTTCTCTAACATGTACCCATGTGTTGATTTGATATCTCATATCCATGAACAATTCATCAATCAATACATACTAGTGTCAATGCATTATCATTATCCTAATTCATGATAATACTTGACTAGGGACAATCTTTAAGAATAATACAATATTATTCTAAGGACATTAACACATATATATATTCATATTACACAGACATTTGAATAATATATAATAATGAATTGCCTTTAATAAAATCATATTACATTGTATGCCAAAATCAATCATCTAATGAGTTGTCTTATGGCATATCCCAACAAATCTCCCACTTTCACTAAGACCAATCAAACATGTACTTAATGCCTAAAGATCTAGTATAATGACCATGCTTCTACTGTGACAGAGGTTTCGTCAGTGGGTCAGATACATTTTCATCAGTTGGTACTTTGCATATTTTCACATCTCCTCTTTCAACGATTTCTCGAATGAAATGAAAGCGCCGAAGTATATGTTTGGATCGCTGGTGAGATCTGGGTTCTTTAGCCAAAGCGATGGCTCCATTGTTGTCACAATAGAGTTCAATCGGATCTAGTATGCTAGGCATAACCCCAAGCTCAGAAATGAACTTCTTGATCTAAACGGCTTCCTTTGCTGCAACTGAGCCAGTAATATACTCAGCTTCAGTTGTAGAATCGGCAATTGTCTCTTGCTTTGAACTTTTCCAGCTCACAGCACCTCCATAGGCAAAACACATATCCTGATTGCCATCGAAAATCATTATTGTCAGTTTGGAAGCTTGCATCAGTGTAACCTATTACATTGAGCTCTTCCCACCTCCATAAATCAAGAATGTATCCTTAGTTCTTCTCAAGTACTTCAGGATATTCTTGACAGCGATCTAGTGACATTCACCTTGATCAACTTGATATCTGCTCGTCATGCTCAAAGCATACGAGACATCGGAACGAGTACATATCATGGCATATATGATAGATCCAATGGCTGACGCATATGGAATCTTACTCATGCGTTGTCTCTCATCTTGTGTTGAAGAACACTGATCCTTCGAGAGATGTATCCCATGTGTCATAGGCACGAATCCTTTCTTTGATTCTTCCATGCTAAACCGTTTTAACACTTTATCTATGTAAGTACTTTGACTTAGGCCAAGTAATCTTCTTGATCTATCTGTATAGATCTTGATACCTAACACGTAGGTGGCTTCACCCAAGTCTTTCATAGAAAAACAATTCCCTAGCCAATCTTTACAGATTGCAAGGCAGGGATATCAATTCCAATGAGAAGTATGTCATCTACATACAACACTATGAAGATAATTATGCTCCCACTGACGTTCTTATAGACACAAGGTTCATCTACATTCTTGATGAAACCAAACTCTTTGATTGCATCATCAAAACGAAGATTCCAACTCCGAGAAGCTTGCTTCAATCCATAAATGGATCGTTGTAGCTTGCATATCTTTCCAGCATCATTTGGATCGACAAAACCCTCGGGTTGTGTCATGTACACATCCTCAAGTAAATTTTCATTAAGGAAAGCTGTTTTGACATCCATCTGCCAGATTTCATAATCATGAAATGCAGCTATAGCAAGTAAGATCCTAATGGATTTAACCATGGCAACTGGCGAAACAGTTTCATCATAGTCAATACCATGAATTTGTTTGAAACCTTTAGCAACCAGTTGTCCTTTAAAGATTTGTACATTACCATCCATATCGGTCTTTTTCTTGAAAATCCATTTGCACCCTATGGGTCTTACCCCTTCAGGTGGGTCAACCAAAGTCCATACTTGGTTTACATACATGGATTCCATCTCAGATTTCATGGCCTCTTGCCATTTCTCAGAATCAGGTCCCATTATAGCTTCTTGATAGGATGACGGCTCATCATCATCAATGAGTAGTAAGTCACCTTATTGAGTCACGAGAAATACATATCTCTGTGGCTCCCGGTGAACTCTTACAGACCTACGCCGGGCTTGGGTCTCATGAGCAGGCATTTCATCCACAACAACTTGTGGTGACTGTTTTCTTGTGGTTGAACTTCACTAAGTTCTATTTGTCTCCCACTGGTTCCTCTATAAATAAATTCTCTTTCAAGAAAGACACCTGTCCAAGCAACAACCACTTTGTTCTCGGTGGGATAATATAAATAGTATCATTTCGTTTCCTTAGGATACCCCACAAATATAAACACTTATCAGATTTGGGTCCAAGTTTATTGGAGGCGTGACGTCTCACGTAAGCCTCACAACCCCAAATCTTCATAAAAGACATACTAGGACGTTTCGTAGTCCATATCTTATATGGTGTCTTTTGAACTGATTTAGATGGAACACGGTTCAGTATAAATATTGTTGTTCTAAAGCATGTCCCCAAAAGGAATCGGAAGATCTGCATGACTCATCATAGATCGAACCATGTCCAACAAAGTTCGATTCCTCCTTTCAGATACGTCATTCCATTGTGGAGTATATGGAGGTGTGAGTTGTGGGACTATCCCACACCTTTAGATAGTCATGAAACTCTTGGTTTAAGTATTCACCTCCTCGATCTGATCGAAGGATTTTGATACTTTTGCCAAGCTGGTTTTGTACTTCATTCTTGAAATCCTTGAACTTTTCAAAGGTTTCATGTTTATGTTTCATTAGGTACACATACACATATCTACTGAAGTCATCAGTAAATGTAACGAAGTATTGAATCACTTGCCCTTTCAACATGTCCCTTGAAAGGAGTTTAGTCATCTTGCCCATTAAACAAGATTTACATGTTTCATATGATTCAAAATCAAATGAATCTAAAGCTCCATCCTTATGAAGTTTTGATATGCGATTTTCGTTTATATGGCCCAAGCGACAATGGCAGAGATAAATTGGATTAGAATCATTATTTTTAATCCTTGTAGTATTTATGTTATAGACAAGCATATCAAGATTTAAAGCATAAAGACCATTAATCAATTGTGCACTAGCATAAAACATCTCATTCAAATAAATGGAGCAACATTTGTCCTTTATAATAAATGAAAAACCAATCTTGTCCAAACAAGAAATTGAAATAAAGTTTCTAGTAATTGACGGCACAAAATAACAGTTTTGTAAATCTAATATTAAACCAAAAGGCAAAGTTAATGAATAATTTCATATAGCTAATGCAGCAACTCTTGCTCCATTTCCCACTCGGAGGTCAACTTCGTCTTTAGCCAACACTCTACTCCTTTTGAGATCCTGCACATTAACACAAATGTGAGAACCACATCCAGTATCTAATACCCATGTGAAGAAATAGATAGATTGACTTCTATAACAAAAATACTTGAAGTAGAAGTCACACTTCCCTTCGTCTTCTTAGGATCTTCCAAGTATAACTTGCAGTTTCTCTTCCAATGTCAGGTCTCACCGCAATGGAAGCAATTTCCTTCCTTAGCCACTCCTCCCTTTGGCTTAAGTGCAGTAGCATGAGGCTTAGGTTTGACAAAGACTTTCTTGTTCCTTTTAATGCCTTTTGCTTTAGCCTTTCCCTTGCCCTTATTCACAATAAGAACATTTGAGGGCTTAGACTCTTTTGAGTTTGCTTCGTAAGTTCTCAACATACCAAGCAATTGTGGTAGAGTCTTCTCAATTTCAATCATATTGTAATTCAGAATAAATTGACTGTAGCTATCAGGCAACGATTGCAAGATCACGTCAGTGGCCAACTCTTGGTCCAACGGAAAACCAAGTTTCTCAAGATTCTCTATGTATCCAATCATTTTGAGTACATGAGTTCCAACAAGGGTTCATTCTACCATTCTGCATTGAAATAACACTTTAGAGACGTTATACCTCTCTTGTCTAGCTTGTTGTTGGTAAAGTTGTTTTAGATGTTCAATCATATTAAACGCATCCATTTCCTCATGTTGCTTCTGAAGCTCAGAGTTCATGGTTGCTAGCATTAAACAACCAACATCAAGTGCGTCATTTTGATGCTTCTTGTAAGCTTCCTTATCGGCCCTCGCGGCTGTAACGGGAGGTTCCTCAGCAGGTAAGGATTCCTCGAGGACATATTGTTTTTTCTCTTATTTGAGGACAATCCTCAGATTCCTATACCAGTCTACGAAATTTGTCCCATTTAATTTGTCCTTCTCAAGGACCGAACGCAATGAAAAGTGTACTAGTAACGTTGTTTGATGCCATGGATATCTACAATATAAATATGCAAAATAAGTTTATGATTTTAATCATTTAATAAGGTCTTATATTAAATGACACTCCCACTATTTAGTTAAAAATCATCAACCCTCAAAACTATTAGTGGGCCAAGATCCATATTTCACCTACCTTGAGTTAGCTTTGGCTAATCACAGAAGATTCGGTTATTTAGGTAGACAACACTTAGTCAATTACATCACATGTAACTCTTGGATGGTTGGGTGAACAATACTTTGTTCTACTTCATCTAATGGATTATTACCCAACCACATGCCTCTAGGTTCACAATCCTATTGAGATAACGCTAGTTAAGTCGAACCCAATCTAAAGTAACACGAATTTCACTTTTACCCTATCGCGCCTTACTAAGATTATCACGGTACTTTGCTTTGGCAAACCCACACGCGATCAATCAAAGTCTTGACGAGTACTTTTAATTGGAAGGCATCTAGATTGACTTAATATTATAAGAATTATTTAAAGATCTCACGTTTTTATTAATATTGATAATGAAAATATGTCTGCTACATATACATACATACATATCTACATATATGTATATCAACCATCAATATAAAATGATAAACATGCATCACGTACATTAACATAAAATAAACGTGACATGGCTATAGCCCCAACTATTGATTTTCTCAAGCCAATGAGAAAATCTAAAAGGTCAACCTAAGGGTAACTTCTCCAAGCACCTCTTTGGTTCTTTTGTGAATGGCCTCCTCGTACCGGCACCATGGTCCATCCATCAATAAAACTATTACTATACTATATAACAATTACATGATATAGAGAAGTCCTCGAGTTACATTCGAGGGGGTGCATGGGGGAGGGAATACATTCAGAAAATATAGAGAAGACACGACAGGCAGGCCGTATTTAAAACTACAATCATTCACAAAATTCTTATCCAATAGATCATAGGGCTATAACCATGCACCATGCTCTAACAACACATTAAACATGCTATGGCATCATAACAAATTATGAATTAAATTCTAAACATTTTAAAATTTAATTTTATGTCCATAAACTCTAAAATTAAAATTAGGAAAATTATCGCAAGTTTAGGACATCACATGCCTAGGACACTCGCACATGACATCAAATGTCTCGGACACGCGCCCATGCGAGGGGCGCGGACTCCCATCACATGGGCTCGGTCGCCCATTGGACAAGCATCGATCACCAGCCTCAAGCTCAAGCCACGAGCTCATTAGCTCGGTCGCCCGCCTCAAGCATGGCTCGGTCACCCATCCATGCTCAAGCCATGGTCTCGGTCGCCCGTGCATTGCTTGGCGGTCGCCCGTGCATGCTTGGCGGTCGCCTGCCTTGCGCGGCGCATTCGCGCGCATACATATGCATCTCATACACAAATATACGTTAATATATCATATATATATATTATGATGATTTCCACATGCTTGATTGTAACATATCATATATGTTATTACACTTTTTAATTAGCATGAAAGCAATTATTCAAAACATGATAAACAATTATCACATAACCCCGTATGAGCTACGTACACGGCTCTGATACCACTGTTAGGAATCCAACATGCATACAACACAGCGGAATAAAAAAAATTGGATTCCCCACCGAGGACCTATACGGAGTGTTCATATCGGCTGTATAGAATTTTACCTTTGACGCGTGCTTGAGCAGAATCCACGAAGCAGCACGTCCATTAGTCAGGAACAAAACTTTTCTAGTTTTGCCTCTACGATATCCACACGATCAAATCGAAAGGGTGTTGACGTTATAGAGTTGCTAGACTCGATATAACTTAACTGAACAAAGAACACCAGATGATCAAAGCCAGGTGACGACTGGTTTTTCTATGTTCGAAAATGTCTGCTAGGGTTTTTGGTTAATCAGTTTTTAACCTCTACCAGAACCAATATATATATATATATATATATGCTGAAGAGAGGCGGCTCACTTAAATCACAGGCTTACAAAACCCTCAGCCCAAAATCTCTTGTGTATATATCTAACCCTATTATATATATATATATATATATATATATATATATATATATATATATATATATATATATATTATGATTAAGACTCTTCCTAATCAAATTAATTCATCCAATGAATTTATCTTCCCTTTATCGATTTAATCTTTTGTGCGACCCGTTAGGATCTTGCAACGTTGGCAGTGACATAAAATCTGATTTTATGTCACAAGCAATGAGCGGTATCTAGCAACACATCAAGGCTACCCAAGTTACAAGAATGCCATTGACTCGACATAACCTTTGGCCTGTGATAATATTCACCATGTAACTTAATCACTTTGTCCTATGTGTTTAGATTAAACACGAGTCATGGAATAGTCATACTCGTATAGTTCAATCTTTTTATTTCTTGATCCCCAAGTAGCCTAGAATAAACGAATAAGCTCGATATCACATATCGACTCATTCGAGCATGGCCATGCATTTTAGTATCACTTGATCAAGGGCCCAAACACTTCTCCTGTTATATAGGAGGGACTAACCCTATTTTGATCATTCAACATCCCTCTACATAATTCGTGGCGTATCCAATGATTGTCTTTATAGTTTACCCTGTTATAGGTAACATTTGACAATATCAAGATACACGACTCCTTATGTTGGGATCTCTGGTGATCTCAAGTCGTAAGGCTTACATACATTATTATCACTATGAGAAATGCTTATGTAGGGTCTTCCTACCTTAACATCATACTAATAACGTATTATGGACTAAACATGCATTCATAACATCTTAGGGTACCGGTTGTAGCTTTGAGCTAATAAGATTACATGCCAAAAATAAAATTTCAAAGCTTAATAATTACATTCTCGATAATGAATGTTAAAGCTATAGATTTACACTACTCCTAGAGTATAGACTATCAAAATCCTGTATTCTATATTTTTTCATGCTTCTTTTAGCTCACTGCCTCAACCCGACCCTTAGCCCTTCAGTCCAAAAGTGTACCCACATGAACAACCCATCATGAGCATGTACATCATTGCTTAACATCATAAGGTAATGGCATGTAAATAAGTGCATGAAAATAATCGAAACATATATTTCCTGGTTAATCGCATTAACCCACTTTGGTTGTCCATGTTTCATAGTCATGCATATAATCATTAGTTCTTGACATAAATGATTAAAATCATACTTCACATATATGCTCATAATCAACAATGTTATTTAGAAATGGGGATGTTTCTGGCATTGTTATGTCCACGGAACAATTGGCCCCCCTCGCTTCGACATATAGCGGTACTGTGATACCCCTCGCTATACCTTGATAGCGGATGTATCTCCTCGCTAGCTATGTCAGCGGTAAGTACCTTCCTCGCTTTCCCATGACAACCACCAGAACACTCAACCATTCTCAATAACATAGTTAAACATACATCATCATCATCATATCATAAACATCATCATCTTATAAACATCATCATCTTGTAAACATCATCATCTTGTAAACATCATCTTCTTGTAAACAACATCATCTTATAAACATCATCATCTTATCATAAACATCCTCATAAACATCATATCATATTTACTCATCATAAACTTACTTATCATAATCATCATCATAACATCGTAAATACTTATGCAATCATTGTGTATTCATAGTATAGGAATGTGTTTTACCGTCCGATGCCCGTACGTTTCTTACGTACCTTAATTCCAAAAGTGGAGAAGTTGGAGAACTTTATCTCATTGAAGTTGTGGGTACCTGGGATGGTTCTACACAACCATACAAATCGATATTAGAAGCTAATTATAGTCCAATATCCAAAAATCCCACAAAATAATCAAAAAGACACAATTCTGTGTCTCGAGATCGATCACCGAGATGTCCCGATCGATCGCGAGATCACACTGCCCGTTGCCAATTTTTTGTGTCTTCGGCGATCGATCGCCACTTTTGGCGCGATCGATCGACAACCTCACCGATCGATCGCCCAAAAGTGGCGATCGATCGCCAAATGGTTCTGGAGCCTACTGCTGGCTCGCGATCGATCGCCAGAAACAGGCGATCGATCGCCGATCCCTGTACATCGAAAAATCACCATTTTTGAGCATTTTTCAAGCTCTACCTCATACCCTTCAAACCCAAACTTTCCAACAACACAAATATCATCATAACTCACTAAAACCCACATCAAACACTTCAAAAATCATACCCCAACAACATACAACACATACTCAAAACAAACCCACATAAAACACTTCAAAATCATCCCATTTCAAAACCAAACATCATTAAAACTTTAGGAAGGGTTCCATACCTCTTGAGGACTCCAAATCCTACAACAAATCTCACAAACAAGACTTTTGTGAAGATTCCTCCTTCCTCCTTGGCCAAATTTCGAAAAATGGGAAGTGGTAGGGTTTGAGAGTGAATTTGGGGATTTTAGAGTGATGGGGAAAGTGAGGTAAAAAGGAGGGTATAGTGGGGTTAAAAGGGGTTGTGTAGATTAATTAAAATTGTACCCCAAACTTAAGATGATGTATAAAATACCCCAACATGGTATTTTAAAAGCATTTTTTAAAAAATGCAACAAACTTCCACTAAATTCATATCTTCCTCATAATTAACAACCAATACAATTAAATCATGTTAACACCTCATTTTCTAACATGCATAACATGCACCCTGAATGCAACCCCGGGTCACGCCTACCATGTGACTAAGCATTTCAACATGATAATTAATTTCCAACACATAAATCAATTACCATAATTAATCACATAAACATCATTAATGCCTAAATTGCATATAATTAATTTCGGGGCATCACAGCTTATGGCATTCATATAACTATCCATGTAGCATTCTCATGGTGGGTCTGTCCAGTACATTGTTCTCTAACATGTACTGTGTGTTGATTTGATATCTCATATCCATGAACAGTTCATCAATCAATACATACTAGTCTCAATGCATTATCATTATCATAATTCATGATAATACTTGACTAGGGACAATCTTTAAGAATAATACAATATTATTCTAAGGACATTAACATATATATATATATATATATTCATATTACACAGACATTTGAATAATATATAATAATGAATTGCCTTTAATAAAATCATTTTACATTGTAGCCAAAATCAATCATCTAATGAGTTGTCTTATGGCATATCCCAACATATGTCACCTTGGGGAAATATAAGTGTTGTTCCTGAAGAAGAAAGATGGTATTATGAAGACGTGTATCATCTAAAGGAAGTTGAACTGGGCTATTGTCAATAATAAATACCCACTGCCTAGATCGAGAAGTATTTGATCAGTTGTAAGAAACTTTGAAGTATAAGAAGAATGATTTTAAATCTGGTTACCATCAATTTGAGTCCGAAGGGAAAATGTTCTCTAGGTAATTGGTCAAACCAGATACCAGCATTTGAATTTTTGGCAATGCCGTGTGGTCTGACATACCAGTAGAGTTTATGAATTTGATAGAATATCCGTAACTTTTTGGGCGGAATTGTAATAATTTCATCAGTGGTATACTAGTGTATTTGAGATCCAGAAGGAACCACACATAACATTTACAATTGGTTCTTCAGACGCTTCGTGAAGCTCAAATTGTATACCAAGTTATCGAAATGTAAATCTTGGTTGAATCGAATGTTGTTTTGAATAGGTGATACCAGCTCACCGGATACCTGCTGATCACATTAAAGTATAGGTAGTAATAATTTGGCCAAGACCAACCCATGTACTCGAGAGACGAAGTTTTATGAGTTTGGCCAGCTATTACAGGCTTTTATGGAAGAATATTCTAGGATAGCATGATCTATTAACCAGTTGACCAAAATACATCCCAGTACAAACTCCTTATAATGGTCCGACACTTAATAAAAGAGAAAATACTATAACAGTCCCGGTAAAAGCCCACATTTCCTTTTTTTCGTAATTTCCCTCTGGTCATGGCTCCGGTACTCATGTATCTGGAACTCACAATAAATAACAAGGAAAACAGATGTTAAGTCTTTGGGGACTTAGTGAGGGAATAACATTAGCTTTAATATCTATAATTATCAAACAGTGTAATGTATCAATATCATATGTCATGTAACAAAGATCTTGCAATCAAGTAATTGTCAATAATGAACAGTGACGAAATAGGATTTTTAGAGTGAATATCGTGGGCTAAAGAGGTGGCTCCCACCGGACAGTTCGATGTAGCACTTTTCCCCACATATTCAGATAGAATCTGTACAATCGTTCATTTACGAGCCAATGTGAACCAACCGTGAAACGATGCGCGTTGTTCAGATGAACCATATACCCGGACTATCATCCGTTGTTTATTGGACTCACTTTCCGGGCCGAAGCCGCATTGTCCAGTGGATAAATATCCAGGGCTCCATTCATTCAGTCAAAGGATTCGTTCAATCAAATGATCGATTAGTAATCAATAACAAGATAATTAAACATGCAGATCAAGATGACCAATGGAACAGAGATAATGTACAATATGATGACAATATATAAAAAGTGAGATAAGGAATAACAAGTTACTGTAAATTCCAGGCAAATGCCAAAAGGGCTATATAACAAGAATTCGGTAGTACACCTCACCTCACTATTTGATGTCTTACTGGATTGGCTCGATTTTGAATCCAGAAGTCAAATAAATTCCTATAAATATAATATAAGTAATTTATGTTGATTAGCATCCCAGATATGTTGTTGAATCTTCTTCAAATCATTTTTGTACACAACTTGTCCGGGTAATTTTGAATAAAACTTTAAAAATTCACGATAATTAAAACATAAGTCAAAAAATCACGGAAACTTTCCAGAAATATGCCTAAAATAATTCCACCAACGTTCGGCCATCGGAAAAAATGGACATCGGGGAGGCGCGTGCATCACACGCGCCGCCGCGTGGTAGAGCTCCGTCAGCCACGCACGGCTGAAAATTTAAGGGATGCTCGTCTCATCGTGATCTACAACATTTGTTCAGAATCCATTTTGAAATTCCCAAGCGATTTTGCCCAGAATCTGATGTTTCGAAATGATTAAGGGTGTTTTGGTCGCCGGAAATAAATACATACGGCGACCATTTGGGCGATCGGATGAGATACTCATAAACTTTAACACATTTTGAACAACTTTTGTTTAGATTCCAAGTTTAAATATTTGATAAAGGCACCAAATCGAAGCTTGAAATTGATATCTTGATTGGGTTTCTTGAGCTTTGAACAGCTCACTGTTCTTCGCGTTATGAATTTTCTGGGCAAGTTCTCCTTTTGATTTTAACACCTCCCTTGTAGAACTCTTTCTGGTTGTATACGGAGTGTTGTGTAAAATTTTCGGAATTTTGGACAAGGTTTGGATATTTTTCTTAATTTTGACATATTTCTAGCCTATTTTCTACCTATTTCTTACACACTCTTTTCTCCTACTTGCTCTTGAATTTATGAGTTCATCTGATGAAATGGGGGGTATTTATAGGGGTTTTGCATGGATTGAGGATTTAAGGAGCTGGCATGTGTTGGGGAAATTTTATTAACAAGTGTATATGCCAAATACTAATTAAATATTTTCTTTTATTAGTTAATATTATGAAATATAATTAAACAAAAATTCATAAATTATTATTATTATTATTTTAGGATGATTATTTTAGTATCATTGATATTTTTGGGGTGGTACATTGTAGCCAGTCTTGAAGATGTGACAACGTTATCTGAATGGCGAACGATTCATGATATACTCTGATTTTAGGAGTTTAAAATATCTATTATTCAGTCAGAGTTGAATATGAGATAGAAGCGATGACTAGATTTATTAAAGAATTTGACTCTGATAGTAAATATCAATCAGGGAAAGTGAAACTAGGTACCAGATGCACTGAACCGAAAAGTGCAAGGTGCAATGTAGCATCAATGTATACTTTGCAGTTTGAGTCACCTCTGATTTCGAAGATCAGAAAGACTCGAATGACATATCCATAGATATAATTAATTGAAGAAATTGGTTTATGTCACATCAACCAACTAGATTTTAAGTATGTTGGGTTGCGATTGAACAATCAGTAATAGCATCAAATCCCTACCGATTCGAAAGAAGTATTACTGTAGAAAGCACACTATAGATGGCATATGTTATTCTGGGAATGATGTGATGTATCATTCTTGACATCCTATTTCTGATGGGATGGTATGAAAGAAAGAATTTTGGAATTTTGTGGCCAAATTGTTTGACATGCCAGCAGGCCAAGATAAAAGACGAGATCTAATGAATACTACATATTTGTAAGTGCCACAATGAATTTGGGAAATTTGTAGCTTTGAGTTTTATAACTCAATTGTTTAGATCAACAGAGATTGTGAACAAGTTGAATCAGAGTTGAATGACTATTCAATACAAATATTGATTTCATATGATTGTATGTATGCTATGAGAAAACTACATGTTTAATGTGGTTTAGTTACAGTGAATTTATGTAACAAGTGTATCTGAGAGAGATGCAAGGATAATACCGAATTCGAAAACTGTTTTCAGAATGTCATGGGTACTAAGTTAGCAATGAGTATTTCTAATCATACCCAGACTGATGGAGAAATGAGAGAATTATCAGAGTTTGGAAGTTATGTCCCAACTACAATGTGATGAATTTAGTGGGAATTGACAGAAATCATTATTCACTAGTAGAATTTTCCTCCAGACAATTATCGGGATGGCATCGGTTGAGGTTTTGTAGAGCCCAAATTGTCGATCACTGATATGATGAGATGAGATTGATAAGGAATATTTGGCACAACTTCAGATTGTTGAGGAAATGCAAGCAACGATAAATTTTCTACGAAAACGAATGAAATTGGCTTCAAGTAAGCAGGTTAGCTATGCCAACAAAGGAAATATATCGTTATAATTTCAAGTTGAGAACAAGGTAAATATGAAGATATTACCTTTACGATGATCGATACGATTCGTTCGGTGAGGTACGATGTTGCCTCGATATTTTGAACCTTGTGGAGTCATAGAGAAGTTTGGTTCAGTGGTATATTGTTGACACTGTCACAGCAGTTGTCACTGATACATGATGATTCTTATGTATATGTGAGATTGAGACATCTCATATGATTTAACTTGATGAGTTTGAAATAGACATTACTGTCAATCAAACTTTAGAACTATTACGATAAAGTATTGATAAGTGTGATTTTTACACTTAAATTGATATAAGATTATGGGCGTTTTTGTAGTGATAACTGGAAAATATTACGCTTTTTGGTATATATTTGTATATTTCAGGAATCTAGGTCCAAATGCATAAAGTGGAGGAAATAAGCTTAAAATGATGAAAAAGGGCCAAACCGAGCATACACGGAAAAGGAGGGACGAAAGTGCAAAATGTTGAAAATCAAGTTCAGCGATCGATTGGTAATATCAGGTGATTGATCGCCTCAGAATTGTGCACATTCGCGATCGATCAGTAAAGATCAGCGATCGATCGTCGCTTTAGAAATTTTGAAATATAAAAATCAGAATAGTTTGGCGATCGATCGGCACATTGTAGCGATCGATTGCCAAACCAGAAAAACTCGAGATTTCTTTCATTATCAAGCTATTTTGTGTCCAAAGAATTGAAAACTCATCTAACACAATATATAGAAGATTTTAGACGAAATTAGGGACTTTTTTTGCTCATAATAAACCCTACAAACTCAGCCACCATCATCTTCATTCATCCCCAACCATCCATACACCATAACCATTGAAGAAGAGACGCAACGGAAGAGACGGGATGACGGAGCAACGCAAGGAGTCAACGCCTCTCGTTATTTCCGTATTTCTAACTCTAGTTCTATATTTTCATTAGATTTTAATGTTTAGAATGTTGCAAAACAAGTTTATGCATTGTTATTTGATGGAGATTGTTGGCTATGTTTGTTATCAAGACTTAGGGGATCCTTTGTATGAACCCATGATTTAAATTGAATGTTTTGATTGATTCTTATATGTTTAAGTGCATAGATCATTGTTCTTCATGCTTTTAAGGATTTGGACATCCTTGAATGAAAGTAAATTACAATTGAGATCGAGAGATAAAATTGTGATTCGATATAGTGATCTATGCCGTGGATTTCAGATTGATATCGAGAGATGAAGTCAAATACACATTTGATAGCTATAGATATCTAGTAATCGAAAGCTAGAAGTTTTCATAGATCAACTTACAATATTAATTGTTAAATAAGGATATGGGAGTAGCTTATTGCAACGTTAGTATTAGATATTAGATTTGTTATAGCCGGCCCAAAGTATAATAAGTGCTTTAGGAAAACTCGTCATCTTAGAATGTTTGAATTCAATTATTAACTAATAGGCGAATTATGGGGGATTACATAGGTGAACCGAAAGTCTTGATAATTGTTTCTTTTGATTATTAATCTGTTTCACTACTGTTTGTTTGGGTTAATTATTGAGTTAATTTGTCACGTTAGTTTAATAATCACAACCAGTTATCGTAGACTAAATATAGTTAAACTAGTGGAGTTTGGTAATTATTTCCTAGTCCTCGTGAGATCGACAATCCATACTTTTCATATCATTATACTAAACTTGACACCGTGCACTTGCGATACGCAATCGCTACACTGAAAAATATTGTTTAAAATAATAGCGATCAAGTTTTTGGCGCCGTTGTCGGGGACTAGTATAATAATATCAAACGAGATTAGTTGACTGTAGTTTAGTCATTCATTTTTTATTTTCGATTTTTTCTCCCATTCTCTCTACACTTCTACTTTTTGTTTCTTGTGTGTATCTTTACAGGTTGTTATCTCTTGGTGCATGCTAAGGAGAAGCAAGCCTACACTTGAGCCTTTTGATCTCGAGATCGAGCGCACCTGTCAAAGGAAGCTAAGGCAAGCAAGAGCACACATGGCTAATAACGAGGAGATTCCAGTACCACCAGTTGCAAGCTCACTCATGGACTATGCCCACCCTGCATTCCATGGATCACTATCGAGTATCGCGAGACCAACCATCCAGGCTAACAATTTCGAGATCAAGTCTGCTATCATACAGATGATCCAACATTCGGTCCAGTTTAGGGGAGCTGCTACTGATGATCCCAACGCCCATATCTCCAACTTCTTGGAGATTTTTGATACCTTTAAAAATAATGACGTCACTGACGACGCCATCAGGTTACACTTGTTTCCCTTTTCTATACGTGAAAAAGCTAAATCTTGGTTAAATGTTGGCGCGCAGTTATTCTTATCCAAATTCTTTCCACCATCCAAGACGGCCAAGATGTGCAATGACATCACGAATTTTGCCCAATACGATCCTGAGACATTGTTTGAAGCATGGGAGCGCTTCAAGGATCTACTGCGAAGATGTCCACATAATGGCCTCCCTATCTGGCTACAGATAAAACGTTTTATAACGGTTTATTTGCTGATAACCGTTCTATGATTGATGCAGCATCAGGAAGTACTATGATGCGGAAGACGCCCGAGGAGGCTTATACGCTGTTGGAGGAGATGACTGCTAATAGATGTCAATGGCAGTACGAGAGGAACATGCCAAAGAAGCAAGCCGGATTGCATCAAATGAGTGAAGTCACTGCCCTCGCTGCCCAGTTGGAAGCGCTGAACAAGAAATGGATAGTTTGAGCTTGCATGCAATTCAAGTTCAAACTGTTACATGCGAACTTTGCCAAGGAGGACATCCGAGCACTGAATGCCAAGTAGGTAACCTTTTCATTACAACTAATGAAGCTGTTAACTTTGTAGGGAACCAACCACCACAGACCTACCCTTACTCGAATACGTACAATACAAGGCCGAGGAACTATCCCCAACCACCACCGGGTATGCACCAAAGCCAAGCATGGAGGAGCTACTAACCAAGTTCATATCGCCAACTGAAATGAGGATGAACAATCATGAGGCGTCGATAAAGAACTTGGAAGTCCAAGTGGGACAGTTAGCAAAAATCCTAGCCGTACGAGCACAAGGAGCACTACCTAGTGACACTGAGACGAACCCTAGGGAGCAAGTCCATGTCAATCATGTTGATTAATTGAAAGGAGGTCGCTGATGAAAAAGGATGCAACATTGAGTTGAAAGACGGGGCGGACATCAAGAAAGAAGAAGATCACGATGAAATGCTTAGTCACATGATAGGTATACACCCCCTGGGTTATCCCACCTCATTCCACGCTGCATATAAGAGCATGTTAGATGCTAAATTGTGTTAATTTTTAATTTGATAAAGAATCTCCATATTGAGATGCATTTCATTGATGCTATTCGGCACATGACGAATTATGCTAAGTTTTTAAAGGAGATTCTGTCAAAATGCGGAAACTGGGGAGCATGAGTTGATAAACTTAACTGAGGAGTGTTCTCCGTCATTCAAAATTATTCACCTCAAAGTTAAAGGATCCAGGGATTTCACTTACCTTGCAAAATAAATTCTACTTTTAATAAATCTTTATGTGATGTGGGGTCAAGTGTCAATTAATGCCTTTGCTTTGTACAGGAAGCTAGGCTTAGGAGAACTCAAGTGATCAATGTTTCACTGTAAATGGCGAACAAGTCCATCAAGCCCTCATAGGATAGTGGAGGATGTACCGGTCAAGGTTGATAAATTCACCATTCAATGGACTTTATCGTGTTGGACCTAACTGAAGATGCAAACATTCCTCTGATTCTAGGAAACCGTTCCTAGCTACTGGAAAGGCATTGATTGATGTCCAAGGAGGGGAAGTTGATCCTCCGAGTACGGGGGATCAAGTAACTTTTGACATGTTCAAAGCATGAACACTACACGCACTGAGCACCGATGTTTTAGTATTAATATAATTGATACACTGTTTGTTGATGCGATGCAGGTCAAGAGCGATAAGAAGGTGGAGGTCACACCGAAGGCCCATCAAAGAGGAGGCAAATTCCGTGAAGGGACTTAGTTCAAATGAATAGGAAAAGATGCGACTATTTCCATGGAAGTCTGATGCACCATGGGCTGGACCGTTCAAAGTTGTCGATGTTCTACTAGTCGATACCTTCAAACTGGCGATGACCACTGGGCCACTATTCACTGTGAAAGAAAATGGTTACGACCTTCGTCTAGTATGATCTCGCGATCGATCGGCCTGGGCGGCGATCGATCGCGAGATACAAAAATACGAGTTTTTGGATTTTTTTTTTGGGATTTTTGGATTTGGACTATAATTAGCTTCTAATATCGATTTGTATGGTTATGTAGAACCATCCCAGGTACCCCCACTTCAAGGAGATTAAAGTTCTACAACTTCTCCATTTTTGGGATTAATGTACGTAAGAACGTACGGGCATCGGACGGTAACATATTCTTATTCACACTATGTGTAAGGACCCTAGTTCCTTAAGTGCGGATTAAAGGCATATTAGAGCTAACATAAATTATCAGAGTAAATTATCGTGTTGAGACAATGACTTTAAGAATTACATGCCAAAAATTAGGACTATCAAAACATTCCCTCAAATTTGTATTTACTATAGCTTTACACTACTCCTAGATAGACACTATGCAAAGTAATCATGTCCTTCATCTACCAAAAGTGTTCTCCACAAGCTCACCGTCTCAACCCGCTTTAGCCCTTTTATATCATGCCAAAAGTACCTACAAGGACAACCCCCAAACATGAGCAATAATATCATTCATATTCAACACAATATGAATATAAGGCGTAAATGCATAAATCACAATAAAGCACTTCCTGTTTTTCCCATCGCATTTAAACGCTTCCAGTTTGGTTGTCCCTGTACCATAACTCATGAGTATAATCAATAGATTATTTAATGGTCTAGACATGTCATGACATAATACCATCTCATCAACACCAAATACCAATCACCAGTCCCTGCTGTCCATCACAATGTATGTTAAGGCCCCTCGCTTATTTACATATAGGCGGCATAGAATAACCTCTCGCTTCAATGGACATGCGGCGCTCGCCACCCCCCCTCGCTTCACATTGAGAGGCAAATTTCTCCTTCCTGCCCTATATGATAACCACCACGCTCAATGTGACATGCGGCGCTCCCACCCCTCGCTTCACATTTAGCGGCAACAACCAAATAGCGGCAAGCATTAAAATCATCAAGGGATGACCATGACTCATGGGATGTGCACCAATAACCATCATATGCATATCAATCATCATGCATATTCAACATGTATTTGCATCCACAATGCATAATTCCACATAACACTCGCACCATGCATATACAAAGAGTATATTAGATACTGTACCGTTGGGTGCCCGTACGTCTTCTGCGTACC
>CAJQUN010001801.1:0-44508 GCA_907163345.1 Haberlea rhodopensis
TAAGCTTTATCCTTCTTCCTGTGGATGTAGGTCGATGTTGAGACCGAACCACCGTAAAATGTGTTCATGACTCTATTTTCTATATGTTATTATGTTCTTGATTGTTTTGTGAGAATGATCGAATTAATGAATTTCGAAATATTGATTGTTCTTCAATTAATGAACTCTGAATTTGATCATAGACAATTCGATCATTCTCACGAAAAACAATCAAGAACGTAATTAAATTCAGAAAATAAAGAACACTAATACAATTTACGGGTTCGTTCTCAACGTCGACCTACATCTATGGGAAGAAGGATAAGACTTTATTAGAAGCACTTACAGTTCACAAGAACATAATTACACACCCGGCTTCATTGCATTGCAATCCCACTCTCTTATCATGTATAAACAAAGAGAATTTACAATGACCACTCAAAGACACTCTTATCACTTTCTTGAAGCTGTAGCTCTATCTTTCCTCACTCTCAAAGATCCCCGAACTTGAAAATTGAGTAAGTGTGATTCTCCTTCTTTCTGCAGACTTGCTGAACTTACTTATATTGCTGCTCGACATAATATCTCCAGAAGCTTGTATAACTGCTGCTTCTTAACCGTTGGCTTTCTTGTATAAATGCTGCTTCTTAACCGTTGGCTTAAAACACAATGTTCAACCTTGTCCCCGCATAATAGACCTTGTTTGGTAAGTTCTTGTAGGCCTTTTTCGCTCACATGTACCAAAATTGAGCCTTACTAGTTCTGATTTTATCATGGCGCCAGAATTTCCTGTGACGGTGTTTCCCGCTAGAGAATACAATCAATTCTTCCTGATTCCTTTCATTACGACAAGGGCTCCTCTATATACCTTTAAGAAACCATTCTCTGTCTTGAACGAGTAACCATTCATATCTAAGGTACCTAAGGAGATTAAGTTTCTCTTCAACTCGGGAATATATCTTACTTGTTTCAAGATTCTTTCTGATCCATCATGCATACTAAACCGAATGCTACCAATCACCATCACTTTGCAACCCCTGTTATTTCCTAGAAAACTAAACCTCCATCAGTGTTTTCAAAGGTTTCGAACCAGTCCTTCCGTGGGCACATGTGAAGTTACACCCTGAATCTAGGATCCATTCATTTGTAGTTTGAGATTGGTCAATGACTAGGGCATCCGCAGATTCATAACCTTCCGATACAACCAAAGCATTATCTCCTTCCTTAGTCAAAAACTCAAATTTCTATGCTTGAATAAGTATTAAGCAATCAAATTTTAATGCAACACTGAATAAACATCATTAGATTCTCTTGCTGGAACAACAAGTGTCACGTACAGTTATATATGCTACTAGATTGCTTAATATTTATCTTTCCTCAACTGCCGATTACTGCTAATCATATAATTGCTTTAGTTTTTTTTAACTTGAAGAGTAGTTGATATGCAATTCATGTTTCACTTAATGAGAAAATAAGAGAAATTGCACTATGACAACGGCATTTTTGCCTGATGATAAAAAAAAATGATGAATTCCTGCTACTCTGGTTAAATTCCATGCAATGATGTCCTACCTACATCTACTACCTTATTTAATGTTATGCACACGAATTTCATCAAAAGGTCAGCTTTAGCAAAATTCTCACTTTTAATGAACGTGCTTATACAATTTAGCGATTGAATATGCTAATTTACTTATTTTGTTTTTGTTCTCTTTGAGTGCAGCCGAAGACATACAAACTGGTGCTAATACCTGTGTGATCCAATATAAAGACAAATCTCAGTTTGAAACTTCAGACTGCAAAAATCAGAAACTACGTCCAAGAAAAAAATCAAAAAAGCCAGTAATGGCTAATCAAAGAGATTTTGGCCCAACATTAGAAAAACCTTCATATCCTAACAAGAAAGAGTTCAGGTTCCACTTTATTCTACTACAGAGATGCAAAGACAGCCTGGAATCCTGCAAGGAGGAATTAGTGAATTAGCAAAAAGAACCCTGAGGGATGCCCATTCACAGAAAGAGACATGCCTATTGTAAGTGAAAAAGGGGAACCTGTTTTTACTCCATTTTTCTGGCTAAGAGAGGAAGAGGATATTGAGAAATCAAGTCAGCAGACTAGCGAGGATCATGTCATGGCCACACCCCTAGATGCTCCTTCCTTCAGTGACATCAAGGACTCAGATGATGAGGTATCTTGCGAAAGAAGTCCAAAAGTTAGTTTTGGTATTATTATTTTTGGCGAAAAAACATTTTTGTTGCTTTAAAATTTTATGTGATTTTCCTTTGCATATTTTACAGAGAGGAAACTGTAATAGGGCAGATTTTATTGACAGTGAGATGTTTGACTGGACACAGAGGCCTTGCTCTCCTGAACTCTGCTCCAGCCCTGCCGTTATGCAGGTACTTCATCTTTGATTTCATTTTCACCTGAAGATTTTAGTTCTTCACTCTCAATCCTTTGTAGACTTTAATTGAACGTGTTTATGTAGATTCAAGATAATGAGCACAATAGACTTCAAGAAGAGGCTGAGGCTGCCTATATGGGTGCGACAACTCCATGTTCCAGGATAAGTGCAAAGAGAAGAAAAGGTTTGGACAAAACAAGAGAAGTAAAAGGTGATTCAAAATAAAAGTGAAAAGGCTAGTAAGACAGTTAATAAGGCAACTGAGATCAGAGGAAGCAAGAGAAATAAGAAAATTATGCATGCAGCAGATGCAACTTATGTTGACTCGAAGAAGATGAACAACGAAAACATGATGGAATATGGCAGTGTAAGCTACTCATTGAATGATGGGGGAGTACCAGTAAATCAAAAAAGTTGTCTGCTCTGATGTCATTATACACGAGAAGGCCGATGCAAGGTTTCAACTCTACCAAATGAGACAGAACCTCTGCTAAAGAGAAATAAAACTGCATTTGACGATTCTTTAGTTTCAAAATATCACCAAGAAAACGGTAAGTTGAAGAAAAGTGTCAAAAGTAACAAAATTAGTAAGACATCCGGTCGGCTGCAGAAATGTAGTGGACAAGTTAGGACTCACAAAGTTGAAACAGGCAACAGTGAAACAGAGGAGGGTCAATGCAATGAGGTGTTGATATCTAATACGGATGCTAATTTCTCACGATGTGGTGATGAAAAGGAAATTGCAGGCCAGGGTTTGCCAAAAAAGAGTTATGAAGAACATTGTTACAAAAGCTGAAATCTTCAAAGAAAGTGAAATTTTTCAGAATGGATGTCCAATAACAGTTGTAGCCAATCGTTCAAAGAAAATTATTGTAATACCTATCAACCAGGAACGGAAGTCCTACCAGAAATCCCTAAAGCAATGCCGTCACCGAATAGGACACCTTTGAAAAAATGCAAGTTGCTCTCTGATAAGATCCAGTGTTCTTTCTGTCAATCTTCTGATGAGTCTGAGGTACAATGTTATTTTCGTTGAAACAAGTGAAACCGTTGTATTTCCTCCCTTGCTGTTTCTGATAAATTATTATTAACTAAAGTCAAAATTTTTGGCTGGAAATTAAAAATTAGGCTTCAGGGACCATGGTTAAATACCACAATGGAAAGCTGGTTACAGACAATCAGACTGCAAATTCAAAAATAATACATGTGCACAAAAACTGCGCAGAATGGTATGGTTTCTTTTAGTGGTGAGGATTGTGCTTGAATAACAAAATGATATTATGATAATTTAAATTTTACAGAAATGATGAAATCTTTGCGTGTTGAGTATAAATCTCATGAATTACAGTAATGTATCCTTTAAGGTTAAGGTTATTTGGGGCTGATTTTTTTCGTGTTATACCAATTTAAGATCTATTTTTCATCAAGAAACTAATATGTATCAATCAAATGTGTTGATCCAGGGCACCTAATGTGTACTTTGAAGGAGACAATGTGGTCAACCTTGAAGCTGAACTGTCTAGAAGTCATAGATTAAATGCTCTTGCTGTGGAATTAAGGGTGCTGCTCTTGGATGCTACAAAAAGAATTGCCGGAAGTGCTTTCATGTTCCTTGTGCAAAACTGACTCCGGAGTGTAGATGGGATCATGTAAGTGTGGTGTACTTAAATTTAGTTTCAAATCAATGCAAAACATTTACAAGCTTGTACTGTCTTCTATTTATCATAGGAAAACTTCGTCATGTTATGCCCCTCTTCATGTGTCCCATCAACTGCCAAATGAGGAACTTAATCTCAAACCAGCAGAGAAGAATATATACTAAAAGGTCTGTTGTTTTTGCCAGCAGTATACAGACCTTAGTTCTGGTGGACATCTAAATTTTTATTCTCCCCAGATCATAACACCTCGATGTTTTTGAACCTGTTTTCAACAGCCTATCTAATGTCCATCAACCAAACATCACTTATAAATGTGAAAGCAGTACAATTACGCCATTGAAGTTTGAGAAAAAGCTAAAAAAACCTGGTTCTCTGCTGTTCCTCATTAACCAACGTAGAGAAGGTAAACAAACTAGTTTAATAATCTATGCACGAATTGAAATATCCTTATTCATTTGATTTAATTTATTACAATACAAATGCAGGGAATCGTTTCTGAATTTCAAAAGATGTCTGGCCTGACTGTACTAAAAAAACTGGGAAACAAGTGTCACACATGTCATTGCATCTACAGATGAGAATGGGGCGTGCAGAAGAACCCTCAAAGTTTTGATGGGCGTGTTAGAAGGAAAATGGATTTTAAGCATCGAGTGTAAGTACTAATTACCATTCATTTCCCCTTTCCTAAGGGTTTTCAGAAACTAAGCTGGCAGAGTACCGACATTTCACCATTGTGTTGATCCCTGTATTTTAATGAGTTTTACATTAGCTCAAGTATTCAAATAGTCTTTCACTCTTTCTAGAGACTACTGCTACATCAACTATCATCGTGTCATATCTTCGATGCTTTTGGTAATCTCTCACTTTTTGTTTTGTTAATGTCGTAAATTCTTTTTCTCAAGCAGGGATAAAAGCTTGCATGAATGCCAAAGAATATGTTGAGGAGCGGCACTACGAGATTACATTGGACATTCATGGAATCAGGGATGGCCCCAGACTTGGAAGATTAAGACTTCTAAACAAGGTTATTTCTTCACCATGAATGTAGGAACTTTCTTAAATAATACTTTAGATGATATAATGCATGAAAGGATTACAGTTGTTCCCTGTAAAATTGCTATAAAACAACATTGTATTTTGTAACATTGCGTCAACACCTAATGTTTGCCACTTATCTCATATTTTATTAACACTAGCCCGTTCTATTAGCCTATTTTCTTCGATTCTTAAGTCCATTACATGAATGGAAGGTTTAGTATCAAGTTTTCTACGCCTTGCAGCAACCAAAGCTATTTGATGGATGCACATTTTATTTCATTGGTGATTTCGCGCCTTCATACAAAGGATATCTTCATGATCTCGTTATCTCAGCTGGAGGGAAAGTACTTAATAGAAAGCCTGTTGAGGGAGACCACTCCATCCCACCTTCGAAATGCTCTCAGAAAACATACATCTTATACAACCAAGAACTTCCTGAGAACTGCAAATCATCTGAACAAAACTTGATCTTGAAGCGTAGACGTAGCGATGCAGAAGCTTTAGCCAGTTCCACTGGGGCTATAGCGGCAAGCAATTCATGCATTCTGAACTCAATTGCAGGTCATAGGTTGCAAAATCTTGGATAATTATCAGGTCGGATTCATCACCTTCCTTCATTTATTTCCGAAAACACCAGACATTTACTTGTATTTTTTTGGCTTGAATCTGCATCACCTTGCTTCATTTATTTCAGAAAACACCATGACATTAACTTGTATTTTTTGGCTTAAATCTGTATAAACCTCAAATACTGTTTTAGATTAGTTAACCACGCTACATCTTTAATTGTTCTTTTAAAGATTTACGTACACATGCATCAGAAAAGTTGCATCAGGGACTTGAAGTTTTCGGTACCAATCTGTTCACTACTTGACTGATTGGTTGCTCAAGTATTCGAATGTTAGTGAAACACTACAAGGGAAATTCGGCATCTTGTGTATAAAACATCAACCTTATATCAATTATCTTAAACCAATACTTGTATACGAAACTACAGTGGGTAAACTGTTATTTTCACAACCTTTATAGTGTAAACTACCTCTTTTCAAACAACATGAAGGTAATATGCTTAGTTAGAAAACGATAGGGGGATTTGTTGTCATTAACATCTTTTGATGGATCGAAACACATAATTAGTACTTCATTTCTCGACTTTTTCACCTCGAATTGATTGATGCCTAAGTGGTTTCTATTTTTAATTATTGTGTTGTTTTTAATTTTGAAATTGTTTATAAGGTAGGTACATTCACTCCTTCCATGCTATTTAGATACTAAGTCACTAAACAAATATTTGTTTGGGTGTTTACTGGATTGTAATCGAACAATGAGTTATATTATTGCATATTGTTGACATTACAGACTTACAGTATAATAAGTTCAAAATAAAGTACTGTTTATAAGTCCTTATAATTAGAGACCTTATTATTTACTTTAATGGGGATTTACTTGAAAATAATTACAATTAACATCTGGCTGAGTGTGTGGGACACACATATTGGTCGAGATATGTTTTATAAATCACTAATTTTTATACACTAGTAGCTTTGATTTGCGTTACGTTTCATAAATAATATAACTTAATGTAAATTGGAATTTTATGTATATCAATTATTTTGTATAAACATAGCTACGTGAGATAAAATTTTTTTCAATCAAATGTCGCATATGAGTTCTATTTTATTCTATGAAAATAATAATATGAGACTTATAATTTAAAACCTATATGGTTATATACACAATCAAACACGTAAATTAGATGCGTAGGACCTATCGATCAGGTCGAGATGGGACTAATATCTATTAAAAGACCTCTTCTGATAGGACTAGGTGATGGTTCCCACATTAATTTGGCCCAATCTGCATCATTAGTTGGATCGAATTGGGCTTAGCTAACAAAACACGAAAGCGACGTTGCCATAAAGTGGCTGAGCGGTTGGTAGGTGGGCACATGACATTCCATGTGTAGTCAAATATCGAAGGCCCATACGAGTAAATTCCCTCTTTAATCATTTATAGTTTCATTATTTCGATGATTGAAGAATATAACGTGGGCGTATGATTCAAGCGAAAATATTAATGTAAATTAGAGTTTTAACAATTGAGAAATTGAAGGGCATCATATATTACATGACACATAATTTATGTCTTCTATACGTCGAAACTAATAACATTTAATAATGTAGAAAATATTTATTGTAACTTTCGACTTCAAGTTTGAACAATAACGAATGAACTTCTTGTAAAATAGCTGCATTACAATATCACAACATCTAACTAGCAATAGCTATTGTTGAGACTTGTCCCACATTGGGAAACTACAAGCTTTGTGAGCTCCTTCAATTGCTTTTGAGTTAGAACCTCATGTATTCTTAACATGGTATCAGAGCCAGGTTTCAATCTTGTATAAGAGCCGGTTTACTCACTGTCACCCGCATTATCAGTCCACGTGTTTGACTTATATAATATAAAATCGCACGCGATGGGGCATGATGAGACTTGTCCCACGTTGACAAACTACAAGCTTTGTGAGTTCCTTATAAGATACATGAGCAACTCCCCCTATCGCCAATTGGTTTATGAGTTGGAACCCATGTAATTTTAACAGATATAAAAAAAACTACAATTGTCTTACATATTATTTGACATAGAAAAACATTGTAATAGATATAAGAAAATTATACTTTACCCCCTCACTCATTCATACTGCCTGGGCAAATAGGGATAGAAATCTAGAATATATTGTGGAATTGTGTCGTTTGGAGCATTTGTAACATACAGAACACGATTGGTTAAGCTTTGGTCTTTGTTAATAGCATATAGGAAAAACTATACTTCACCCATCTGGAACGCTTTGTGGAATTGTGTCGTGTAGAGCATTTGTATTAAAAGAAGCAAGGCTAGAGGATTGAAGACAGTTGATAGAATTAAAATTAAGCATTGGTCTTGGTTAATAGCTAAAAATATTGGCATTGACTCATATTCAATTAATGATTGGTTTCGATTCCCTTTAGTATGCCTTGTTGGGAATAGATTAGTATAGCTGTCACTTGTGGAAATTGTTTCAAACTATGTCAAAATTTTTTAGCACCACTAGTGTAGTGCTTGCAATTATTGTTTTTTGTCTTATAAAAAAACTTTGCATTGAATGTATAGATATTATTGTTTAAACTATAAGGATAAATTCGTTATTATTCATACTAGATGAATCTATAGATAATTCGTCCTAATGTAACAGTTTACGTGGAAGCATAATATCCCTAAGAAGACCAAATGATTGAGAAAATAATGGAATAAAACATTGTAGGGGAGTGGACATATATAATCCTAATGTCTTATTTCGGTTAGTTGGTGCAGGTTACCGAGTGAGATCAATGTATGCTAGTGTTTGTTCACACAACATTCAACCTTTCCACATGACGCGGATGCTGAATGTCCCTGCAGCGCATGTTAGAAGTTAGACAATTGATAACCTCATTTTGGAAGGATGTGTGTACACATTTTACTTTTATTTATTTAAACAAATTGATATTCACAATCACAAATCGGAACCCTAAAGTTGAGGCATTGTGGGTACCATGCAGAGCTTTCAACAAGAATGACATAGTCAACATTAATTTGAACAAAATGCTATTTAAGATTTATGAACTTCTTAGACAAGGGGAATCTCCACCTACACTTTTTGGTATATATTAATTGGTATTTTATTTATCTTTTATAATATATCCACTAATTTAAATTATAAAATATTTTCATTAACGATTAATTCAAGGGACGCAACCAGGATTCGAAATACATTGGCCTCATAGGACTAAATAGGGCTAAAGAGCTATCACAATTTAGGAAATTGAGCTAAAAAACTAAATTCCGAAGAGTTTTATAATGCATGAATCACTCTTTGTAATTGTCGTCGAGGCATTTCTTCTATTTTCAACAAAGGCTTGCATGATTGTTTTCTTCTTTCTTCTTTTTAAAGCATGACATTGTTCCGGGATTATCGGATCTAGAACTGACCGATTCCGGACCGATCGGGACCGGATCAACTCGTTAACCACCCCTACCCCGAGCACTCATTCACCACCATAAAATATAAAATGACTAATTTCAGAACACATTAAACGGTGCCATTTGGCAACGAGACGTAACCGTCTTCTGTCTGCTGATTCCCTGTGTACTCGGTGGCATCACGGATCGGATCAGGGCAAAATTCAATCCTTTGAAAAACTGGTGGGTCTTCACCTCCGCGGCGCCCCTCTTTGACCCGAGCCTCCCATCCGGATCCTTATTTAGCAACCCGGATATCAACCTCCGGGCGTGTACTTCAGTCGCACCGCGGTGACAGTCGTCGGGGAACTCCAAGGGTTTTTTCGCGATGTTGCGCAGAGTGGCTTCGTTGTTAGCGCCAGCAAATGGGGTCCGTCCATAAATCATTTCGTATATAAAGATACCAAAAGCCCACCAATCAACAGCGTTTCCATGAGGCATGCCAGATGCCACCTCAGGAGCCACGTATTCATGGGTCCCCACGAAGGAGCTTGACCTGGCGTTGACTGGCTCAGCCACGAATATCCGGTTCGCAGCCAAAGTTTGGATCTTTTTCGACCGGAAGAACCGTTTCGAAATGGATGAGAATGGGGTAAAATAGCAGGAGCCCCATTTTGCCGCCGGTGAAGATTGGGAGTCGGGTGACAAGTCAGGGTATTCAACGGCTAGGATTGCGTCGGAGCAAAGGGATAGATCAAAGTCGGTGAGCATAATGTGACCATCGGATCTGACGAGAACATTTTCGGGCTTTAAATCTCTGTATATTATGCCCAACATGTGAAGATATTCTAGCGCTACCAAAACCTCAGCTGCGTAAAACCTGGAGAAAAACGAGACCAATTATTATCGTTTAGTGAAAAGAAATAATTTTTTAATGGGAGGGTGACAAAAATGTTTCTGATTGCTTGGTGGAGACGATAAAGTGAAAAACCCCGATGTGGTAAATTCTGGTTTCAGATTTAAAGGAAGTGACTAAAACAAGAAAACCCAGATGTGGAAAATATTTGATACCCCTCTATGGAGGATCGATCTACCTAACGGGTTTTAACCGACCCAATTAGCCCATTTTAATAAACAAAAAGGAGTCGTAGGGTTTTAGAAGATATATCTCAATATTCTCGGGATAGACATGGATCAAGTTGCCATATACAATACAATTTCATGTTGATTAGAACTCTTCTCCCAGATTGACTAGAACTCTACAATTATAGATTGACTAGAATTCTTCTCCTATATTGATTAGAACTCTACATCTACATCTATAAATAGAGGGCTCCTACCCTCATTGAGGTACGTTCAATTACGCAATACTTGCACGCTATTCCTACAATTTCAATACGTTTTCTATTGAAATATATACTGACTTGAGCGTCGGAGTGTCTTCGCCTACGGGCGGAGTCATCTTACCCTTTTTCTTTGATAAACAGAGATACATTTGGGGCACGGTTCAATTCAGTTTATAGAAGATAAATCGTTTGTTGCATCATGGCACGACATTTATTAAAGATCACGCTTTTTGGTGATATCAATTGGCGCCGTCTGTGGGAAAATTGAGATTAAGGCGTAGATGAAGAAGAAAACTAAAAAGGAAGGCTTCGGTACAAGAAATAAATTTTTTTCCGGAATTCTCGAAAAGCCAAATCCAAGGGAGAAAAGATGAAAAATAAAACAATAAAAATTCAGATTCAAAAACCACTGCCTCCTCAACCACCTCTTCCATTATTTTATCTTTACCTCACATCCAATTCTACCGAGAAAAAAAAATTAATAATATTCCAGATCCCTCAACAGTCAACTCTCCCAGGCCCTCGGCCGTCATACTGCCAACTTCTCTACTTCTCGCATCTTTTAGTTCACCGGTTTTGGGGACTGGAATCTGTCGAAATTATTCACAGCAAAAGTGCAATGGGTGTTGTGGAAGGGAGGAGGGGAGGAACGAGATTTGATGTGTGTGAGGTGCTGCGCTTTCACAAGATCAGAAAATGGAGGCGGCAATGGGATTGATGCGAAGGATTCCGCCGAAGCATTCCGAAACAGCGCTCTCTACACTATTAAGCCTTTTGCCTAATCACTCTGTAGATCTCCTCTCTCAAGTCGACCAGCCTCTTCAGATTTGTTGAGGTGGATTTCAAGAGTTCGGATTAATGCGTTATCTTATGGCTTATCCTCAATGGAAAAATAACAATTCATGAATCGGCTTCATGGGAGCACGTCCACAAAGGCAGATTGAATGTGCTATATCCAATTCTAATTCTAGTTTGATTGAGGCAAATCATCCACCATGGATGGAAGATGGTATCGGGAAGAACAAAAAATTAAAAGCACATCACTACTAACACTTTTATCTCTTCCCTTGTTTGTCTCCTCTGCTTCTCGCCGGCGAAAATCAACGGTAGTGGACGAGTCTCGGAGGATAAGAATTGGGACGCCACCGCCGCCGAAAACAGCTTCACGACCCAAATTTCCTAACTACCTTCCCCTTCCATCCACTAACGACCACACCTCTACCAACTATCCTCCTCCCGTTTTTTTCTACGAGGAGATTTTCTGGCATTCGGAGAATGTGTCTCCGTCGACGGGAAGGATTGGACGAAGCTTGAAAGAGTTCAGAATCCCTAAGAAGAGTTTTCACTATCATCATAATTATCAAAACAATGGTTTTCATACTGATATATTTGGGTGGGATGATGAGAGGGTAGTGAGGTCAAGATCAAGGTCAAAAACGAGTTCTTCATCCATGTTAAGCTCAGAGGAATTAAGTCCTATCAGGCGGGAGGTATCGGCTGACGACTATGTTTCCTTATTTGATTCGAAACTCAGGCCAGTAAATGCTAAATCTATGTGGAATCCATCAAGAATGAGGCAAAACGATTACCAAAAACAACAAAATATGCCACCATCTACAGGTACTCAGCCTGTATTCAGCACTGAATACATTGAATGGCTTGAGAATTTCAGGAATTACCCATCTGGATTAAGTCGGATAAATGCATCCCCCAATACCATCAGTGTTGAACCAATATCAAATAGCAGCTGCAGAGTGTCTACAGATTATTTAGAACCCAATTCACCAGCATCAGTTGTTTCTTCAGTTTGCCATTCGGAAAGAGAACAAAATATCAGCGCCGTTGAGGAAGAGACGCTGATGAACGATCAGGTAGAGGAAGAAGAAGATGCAGTGATGAGCTCTTATGTTATTGAAATAAACTCTGATAATAGGGAAGAGACGAGTGAATCGAACGGTATCGATGAAGCAATAGCATGGGCAAAAGAGAAGTTCCATGGAATGTTTCATATTACCTAAACTCTGGAAATTTTCCAACTAATGATAGATTTGCATTGGATAATTACAAGTTCTCAATTTTCAGTTAATTAGTAAAAGAAAATCGACAAATCAAAGCAGAACTTCAGCAATATCTATTGGAGTCTGTTTCAATTTCAAAAGGAAGAACTCTCAGCAATATTCTACAGTAGTAGCTTCTCCAGTTTAAGTCAAAAGACACAAAATTAATTCTTTGGTATTGAGAAAACTGGAGAAATCAGCCTTTTGCATGCGCTTAATGTGGTCAAATATGGTGCTCGATGTATTTCTTGGGAATTTATTTGGTATTGTGCTTCGGTACTTGGATGAACCTTGTTGCCTATGGGTTTCAACCTTTCCTCATGATATCACAAACCATTACTTATGTACTAATGTGTGGCAGATAGGCATGTGGTGCTTGTTTCAGCCTCGCAAGTTAGCCCGGGCATGCAATCTAGCAGTAAGCCCCTATTTATCAGCTTGGGCGTGCCATCTGGCAGTAAGGCCATATTACATCAAGCTCGGGCGTGCAATCTCGCAGTAAGGCCCTATTATGACAGCTCGGGCGTGCCATCTGACAGTAAGGCCCTATTATATCGAGCTCGGGCGTGCAATCTCGCAGTAAGGCCTTATCACATTGAGCTTGGGCGTGCCATCTGGCAGTAAGGCCCTATTACTTTGAGCTCGGGTGTGCCATCTTGCAGTAAAGCCCAATTCGAAAGCTTGGGCGTGTCATCTGGCAGTAAGGCCCTATTACATCAAGCTCGGGCGTGCCATCTGGCAGTAATGCCCTATTATATTGAGCTCGGGCGTGCAATCTGGCAGTAAGGCCCTATCACATTGAGCTCGGGCGTGCCATCTGGCAGTAAGGCCCTATTACTTCGAGCTCGGGTGTGCCATCTTGCAGTAAAGCCCAATTCGAAAGCTTGGGCGTGTCATCTGGCAGTAAGGCCATATTACATCAAGCTCGGGCGTGCCATCTGGCAGTAAGGCCCTATTATATTGAGCTCGGGCGTGCCATCTGGCAGTAAGGCCCTATCACATTGAGCTCGGGCGTGCCATCTGGCAGTAAGGTCCTATTACATCAAGCTCGGGTGTGCCATCTGGCAGTAAGGCCCTATTACATCAAGCTCGGGCGTGCAAACTTGCAGTAAGGCCTTATTACATCGAGCTCGGGCGTGCAATCTTGCAGTAAGGCCCTATTCAGAAGCCCAAGGCGTTGTCAATAAGCCCTTGGCACATCAGGAGCACGAGCTCAGCCCTGGTTACGCCAGGAGCATGGGTGTGCAACCTGCCTCAGGAGCACGAGCTCAGCCCTGGTCACGCCAGGAGCATGGGTGTGCAACCTATTCAGAAGCCCAAGGCGTTGTCAATAAGCCCTTGGCACATCAGGAGCACGAGCTCAGCCCTGGTCACGCCAGGAGCATGGGTGTGCAACCTATTCAGAAGCCCAAGGCGTTGTCAATAAGCCCTTGGGACATCAGGAGCACGAGCTCAGCCCTGGTCACGCCAGGAGCATGGGTGTGCAACCTATCTCAGGAGCACGAGCTCAGCCCTGGTCACGCCAGGAGCATGGGTGTGCAACCTATCTCAGGAGCACGAGCTCAGCCCTGGTCACGCCAGGAGCATGGGTGTGCAACCTGCCTCAGGAGCACGAGCTCAGCCCTGGTCACGCCAGGAGCATGGGTGTGCAACCTGCCTGAGGAGCACGAGCTCAGCCCTGGTTACGCCAGGAGCATGGGTGTGCAACCTATTCAGAAGCCCAAGGCGTTGTCAATAAGCCCTTGGCACATCAGGAGCACGAGCTCAGCCCTGGTCACGCCAGGAGCATGGGTGTGCAACCTATCTCAGGAGCACGAGCTCAGCCCTGGTCACGCCAGGAGCATGGGTGTGCAACCTGCCTCAGGAGCACGAGCTCAGCCCTGGTCACGCCAGGAGCATGGGTGTGCAACCTGCCTGAGGAGCACGAGCTCAGCCCTGGTTACGCCAGGAGCATGGGTGTGCAACCTATCTCTGGAGCACGGTTTAGGCGAGCATTCCTCGCTCATATTTGTTATCTTTGGAGCTCAGTTCAGATCAGACGAGCACATTTTTGCTCCTATTTATTATCTCTGGAGCTCAGTTCAGATCAGACGAGCATATTTTTGCTCCTATTTATTATCTCTGGAGCACGGTTCAGGCGAGCATTCTTCGCTCATATTTATTATCTCTGGAGCTCAGTTCAGAGCAAGCGAGCAGACTTTGCCCCTATTTATTATCTTTGGAGCTCGGTTCAGGCGAGCATTCTTTGCTCCTATTTATTATCTCTGGAGCACGGTTCAGGCGAGTATTCTTCGCTCATATTTATTATCTCTGGAGCTCAGTTCAGAGCAAGCGAGCAGACTTTGCCCCTATTTATTATCTTTGAAGCTCGGTTCAGGCGAGCATTCTTCGCTCCTATTTGTTATCTCTGGAGCTCAGGCGAGCACACTTCGCCCCTCTTTATTATCTCTGGAGCTCAAATCAGGCGAGCATTCTTCGCTCCTATTTGTTATCTCTGGAGCTCGGTTCGTATCAGGTGAGCACACCTCACCCATTTATTATATCTGGAGCTTAGTTTGGATCAGGCGAACATCATTTGCTCCACATACCTATTACCTCTGGAGCTTAGTTTAGTCGAGCATCATTTGCATATATTTATCCGATATATAGCTCAAATCAGCTCAGATGAGCTTTATTTGCTCCGTATTACCTCTGGTGCCCGATCGGGCTTATCTGCTCAGCTCAGGATTCTACTGATGTTTGGCATCGTATATTTTTCATCGCTGGGGCTTGAGATTTCTATTAATTATGGAGCTTGGGACACTTAATATTCATAAAGCCAATGTTATTAGCACCGCATGTTTATTCATCACGGAGCTCGACTATATCTCATATTCCCATAGAAGTAAACAGCAGGGGAACTAGGAACAGGTCGGTTAAACATTTAACGAACTTCTGGTCTTCGACGTCAGTCCGACTAGGAGGGGGGACTTGTGATACCCCTCTATGGAGGATCGATCTACCTAACGGGTTTTAACCGACCCAATTAGCCCATTTTAATAAACAAAAAGGAGTCGTAGGGTTTTAGAAGATATATCTCAATATTCTCGGGATAGACATGGATCAAGTTGCCATATACAATACAATTTCATGTTGATTAGAACTCTTCTCCCAGATTGACTAGAACTCTACAATTATAGATTGACTAGAATTCTTCTCCTATATTGATTAGAACTCTACATCTACATCTATAAATAGAGGGCTCCTACCCTCATTGAGGTACGTTCAATTACGCAATACTTGCACGCTATTCCTACAATTTCAATACGTTTTCTATTGAAATATATACTGACTTGAGCGTCGGAGTGTCTTCGCCTACGGGCGGAGTCATCTTACCCTTTTTCTTTGATAAACAGAGATACATTTGGGGCACGGTTCAATTCAGTTTATAGAAGATAAATCGTTTGTTGCATCATGGCACGACATTTATTAAAGATCACGCTTTTTGGTGATATCAATATTAAATAACGGGAAATTACGGATAAAATGGAATAATTTAAAGATCAGATTAAAAAAAATTCTTCCTTTTAATATATTTCTTGAACTAATTTCAATGTAGCTGCAGAGTTCTTTGCAAGAAATGAGACAGGCACAGTACATGTTTAAGAAAAGAAGTTAAGTGAACAGTCTTATATAGCATAATCAAACAAAAGCACAGATGTAAAACAGAATCATATTGAGTGAGAAAACTACATTACGATAACACAAGTCTCAGCTTTTTGGAAATAAATTAGTACTTCAAATATATTTGGATTTCACAAAGACGACAAAATAGAAGAGAATTAGGAAATAATAATTTATTAATTACCTCGCGGAGCTAACAGGGAAGCATTTCTGCGGTTGTTTGTGCCTTAAAGAATGCAAATCCCCACCGGGACAATACTCCATAACCACGCAAGAGAAATTGGAGGCCTCGAATTCTGCTTCAAGAGTGGGCAAAAATGGGTGGTCTAATAATCTCATGATCTTCCTCTCGGTCTCAGCTCTTTGGGTTTTCTTCTTCATAGCTAGAACTTCATTGTCCACCACTTTCATGGCGTAAAGCCGCCGCTCATCCCCTCCGCGGAGGCGGCAGAGATAAACTCTGCCGATATCTCCGCTTCCGATTTGCCGGACAAGACTGAAGTCCCGGAAACTCTTCCCCATTTTGGAACGAATTGCTTGGATTGACGAGTGGGGCTTCAACGCCGCATGCCGCTCGGGCGAGCTCGTCGGAAGCTCGAAAGAAAGCCGGCTAAAGCTGGTGCAATGACTTATGGTAGTGTCACTGTTCCTGGAGCTTTTGCTCGAGTAAAATCCTCCTTGTGAAAAAATTATCTCATCCGAATTCCTGCGTGAGTCTACCATTTTACGCGCGATTGCATGAACAGTAGAAGCTATTTTTCACCCAGAAAGTTGAATGATCATCCACCAGTCAAAAGTGAAAAAAAGAACAATTGGATCATTTATGAACGCTTTATGAGTATAATATTAATTAAACTTCCTTTCTGGGTCCAATCAAATATCAAGAATTAGAGATGCGAATTTAAAGAAGACAAAACGGTATTAAAAAGAAACAAAGAATCAGCAAACGCTACTGAAAGAGACGAATCCTTAATCCAAGAAAATCTGAGAGAAACATTAAAATTTGAGAGCCCTTTAAAGAAAGTGAAGATGGTAGTAAACAAGAGCAGCAGCCTTAAACATCAAAGTAGGGTTTCCGTACACAGAAGACATTAATAACAAGGTTTCAATTCTGATAAAAGCTCGTCAGTGAGATTGGAGGAACCGAAGAAGGAAGAGAGGGGGAGTAAGAAGAAGAAAAAATGGTCGCTGAGGGTTATTTAAGGGACAAGGTACGGGGACAGTGGAATTGGTCTCGCCTAATCCATGGAGAGGTGCTAATGAGAGATTATATTTTCATCTAATATTTATGAGAATATATATATTTGATGGATAAAACTATCACATAGAGTTACCAAAAATAAATCATGGCAGTGATAGATGGAAGGATTTCCTATTCATTAAAAAAATTATTTGTAACTTTTTTTTTAGAAAAAGTTTTTGTTCAATTTTTTTTTAAATTAAATTTTTTTGTTAAGTAAATTTTTTTGTTGTTGTGTGGGTTTGATCTAAACCAATTATGAAAAATATATCTTAATCATTTTTGATGCACGCAATTTTAAATATTATTATTTTTTAGTTTATATAATAAGACGTCATAATTTTTGTTAAAAAAAATTATAGTGAGTTCTTTGGTTATTTTTTTCTATTCAATTATCGTATCATGATCATTTTTTTTGTTGAAATCAATCATTTTAAATATTATTTTTGATTAAATTTAAAAAAATTGATCAATATACTAATATCTGACATCATACTGCATACATACATCCACACTTTTGTATGGTGCCTACAAAAAACTAGTTTTAAAATAAATGGCGATGGTAATAATAATTCAATAAATAGTACTGGTTCAGTCTCCCTTTTGTCATGTTTCTTTGTGCAGTTAATAGGGGGGCTAGCTACATTGAATAATAATTTACTCAAGTACAGCAGTTCATTTAAAATTTTGAAATGTAAGCATAAATAATGGAGACTACTAGTTTCAATTTACAATGATGTAGTTATATCTATTTTATTTTTCCAGAAACATTGATCGACTGTATGCTATATTTAAGGTATAGTTTGGCTCGTGGGATGTGATTATAAATTATTTATAATATATAGATAATAAATTGAAATATATAGATAATATAGTTAATCTAAATGAAATCGTATGAGCATGACGAAAAAGATTCAAAAAATTTCTTATCTACTAAGACTAAAAAGAGAAGAAGAGTTTGGTCGTACTGTTTTGTAATTACCGAAAGGGCTTGAAATTACCTCAATACAAGGGCAGGATATACATAAGTTTGGACCCAGTGATAACGAGTGGTTACACCAATGCTCGTTATTATAAAGTTGCATTTGGATCGAAGTATTTGATATAGAGGAAATGATTTCAAATCTAATCATTTAAAATTCATAGATTTGAAATGATATGTGATTTGTTGTCATTTCAAATTCATTCAAAATGTAAAAGAAATGCATAAAAAAATGAATGAGGAATTTGAAATATCTACAATAACTTTCTATCGAAATATAAAAGAAGATTTGAGTATTGAATTTAAAATACACTTATTTTAAATCCTTCAATCCAAACACATGAGAATATATAATAAGATTATAAACTGAAAATTTAGAAAAATGTAATTAAATTTTTTGGGTGTTGGATTGGTGAGAGATATACATGTATATGTAATGAGACATTAAGGATCTAATTTCATGGTGTCGTACAAGATTTATTGGGCAGCCATTAATTCCCATGTGCTTCGTTCGGCTACGAGCCAATAAAGTACACATTTTTTCAGCGTAAATAGCAATGTGTTGCTTATTTTTCTTATTTTCTATCACCTTTTACATAAAAGCATTTACTTTTTTTATAAGATAAATATATTACTAATAATAAAAATAGTAATGGTATTTCAACCCGATTACAAGATTTACTAAGACACCGAATCGCTTAGTCATCATTCCAATAACAAATTATATAATGCATGATAAAAAAACATCACAAAATAGACAAACTGAAATACAATTCCTATCTATTGTAGCTTTTCTCCACAGAAGCTCGACAATATTAGATGAAAACAATAACCAAAATGAAAAACAAAACAATGGAAATCCAGAAGCACGTAAATTTTCTAGCTTGGTTCGTGACATTTAATGCATCCAGCAAGCATTTATGCAACCAGCAACCGAAGAATGATATTATCGTGTTCGGGCCCGACAAGACCATTCTCTGGAGAAGAAACCAACCGAAAATTTTCATTGATGCGACGGTTAGACGCCCATGGAAGTTCAAGCACCAGCACTGGAGCTGTCTATGTCATCTTGGGGCCTTATTTCTCAACACAAGTGAAATATCCATTTGGCCACACAAAGGTTCGGATACAGTTCTGTCTAAATGGTTGGATCTTAAAACGAAAAAGGGGATTGTAGGAGAGGAATCGACACTGATGACTGGGAAGTGAGTTTGTGTCGGAGCAACTCTTCCAGGTCTTATGGAAGAAGTTGGGATCGCATCCATTAAGCAGTGCAATCTTCTTGGACCTCTAGTTCCCAACACATTAAGCTCTTACGAGATATTCCATCGACGCCGACTCAATTTTCAATATAAGATCCACAAATAATTCAGAACGAAACCCAGTAAAGATGAAATGACTCACGAATGATTGCACTGTATCAATAGTCATTACCCATTCTGAGAAACTTCCGATACCATGTGCACAGAGGCGAAACTATGTATACTTGAGGGGGACTGCCCCCCTCAGAAAACCTTAATATATATGCTTTTACTAAGCGACTTCATCAAACAATCCGATGGTCAAAGTGGTAGAGATTGCAATGTTGAAGCAATACGTGCCGAGTTCAATTCTCGTGGGAACTGTTTTACTTTTAATCAATTACTTTACTTTACTTTTTCCTCCTTCTAAATATAGATTTTTCAATATAAAAAAATATCTTATTCTGTTACTTTCATTGTCCTCCTTTTATATAAATTCTGTAAAGCAAATATTTTTTCAATAAAATAGATATTCCTTAAAACATGTGAATTTTCAAATACGAAAAATTTGGAATAACACTTAACAGTGATGAACAGATATAAAATATAAATAAATTATAAAAATTATTTCATCACAAAATACTCTCTTCCACAAAGTACCATATTCCGCCCGCACTCTTATAATTCTCTCTCAGAAAAGAATTGTCTCTTATATTTAAAGAATCTACTCTCGTCTATCTTGAAATCAAGCAAATCTATTCTTTGAATATCAATTAACCGAGCATTATAATAATTGTATTATTACAATTAAACTCGGTAAGTATATTATTTCTTGAAATCAATCAAGTATTTTCGTGAAATAATTGCATTGTAATTAATGGTTTTTAGCTACAGTATTAAAACTCATATTTTTACTATGAACTTTTGGTTTAATTTTTATGTAATTAATTTTTGCCCCCCCTCAAAAAAATTACTGGATTCGCCCCTGCATGTGCATGGAATCAATATTTCAAACCAGCATGAATTAAGAAGTCATAATAAAGATTGTAGACACAGTGTTGGATTCGTATACCAATCAATAAAAGAGTACGGTGTCGTTGCTACACCTCTTACTTTTAACCAACACCAGAAATTTAGTTTGATGTTATCACTGACTTTATGCACACAAAAGAGTTGTTGCTCAAAAATCATCTTGTTTCTAGCAGCCATACACAAAAGCCATCCCGCTTCCCACTTCACTCTAATTCTTTTCTTTTCTAAAAAATCGGAGTGATGCAATAAATGAAGTAACGATTTTCCTTGACCAACTGTTAATAACCCAAACCATTTATAAAACCCCATCCACACAAGATAAGCACGTTTACATGTAAAAAACAAATGCTCAGTATCTTCTTCCACCTCATTGCAAAACACACATAATAAAGAATCTTGAGGACCTAGCATCCCCCTTTTTTCAAGATTGATTTTGGTTGGAATTCTATTTTGAAGTAATTTTCACACAAACCCACAAACTTTGTTAGGGACCAATTTATTCCACGCTACTATCAAATGATTTCGGTTTTGCAATACCTCTTGGTCCAGTGTTGTTGCAATTGCTTTATATGCCGATTTTGTCGAATAAGTTCATTCGTCACTAAATTGCCAAGTGATAGTATCCTCCACATCTGAAGGTCCATTAAAACTGCACAAGAAGGTTCATACACGTACCATTTGGTCTGTATCAAGTGTATTTTCTTTTCAGTAGAGGTTGGTCAACTAAATCAGTATCCTTAATGAACGACTCAAAAGCTTGAATATCTCTTACTTCCACCAAGTCTGCTAAACCTTTTCTTTCTCTGACATTGTAGATCACATTGAAATCTCCAGCAAGGCACCACCTAGAGTTTTTGTTTGCATTAATTCTTGATTTGAGACTCTCCCACAGATTTTGTTTCTCAACAAAAGTGCACGGTGCATAGATATTAACAATGACACATTTCACCTCTTCAGGTCCCCACCCTCCTTTAACTACGATGATTCCTTTATCCTCCCATTTTGATTGTAGCTTAAATGTCTTTTTTTCATACACAAATTAGTCCCCATGAACGTCCCTCTGTACCATTAAATGCCCAATCAAAATTGGCATTCCCCCATAACGCTAAACACATCTTACTCTCAACATTTTCCAACTTAGTTTCTTGCAAACACAGAAAATCAATATTCTCCTTCATAACCAACACAAAAGCATTTAATATTATATCAATATTTAAATAAACAATATTCTAAGATATTTGTATCATAACATTTAATTTAGAAAATTGAAAAAGTCGTTCCAAGAAAGATCAAAATTTTACCGTCTACATTAACGTATAAATAGCATAGATCATGAAACAACTAATGCATGTCTTGCAAATTGCATTTTTCAAAAAATGTTATGCAACTTATTGATTATATCAACCGGGGCGGATGCGGGAATTTTGAGAAGGAGGGGCAAAAATAAGAAAATAAAATCTGGATGACAAATAAATTTTAAGGGGTCAAGATTAATTTTAGGGGGCAAAATATAATTTTTTAGGAGAAAATTACAATTTTTGGTAGGTTAAATATAATTTCTTTTAGGTTAAAATTTTTTAGTGTCCGCCCCTGATATCAACATTTGAAAAAAAAGGAATAAAAATTTCATTTTATATAAAAAAAAGTATTATATAAATATAAATATATATAAAATAACAACAATAATAATAATGCTATTGTTATAAATAAAAAAATTCCATTCATGAATGTTTTTTCCCACTAATTAAAGATGATAATATGACAGGGCAAGTGTTGTATTCATATTAATAGGGATGTATATCTTAGAAGCAAAATAACAATGGCTTTGTAGAATGTCGAGACAAGAGTTATACTCGTTGTCTTTGAAACGATATTGTCCCATTATGATGCTCATGGTTAGCAACAATCGTTTCCCAAGATATAACAACTATAATTTGTGATTGCGGCATTTCAAAGCAAAAACTCGTAAACCACAAAGGTATAAAGGCACTTAATGAGAAGGGGTTGAACACATGAGTATGCAGAAAAAAATGCAAAGATTTTTCCTTTCAAAATTGAATTTGATCTTGCAGAAGTATGTTTATCTCAATCATGTGATGTTTTTTTTATAGTAAATCAGAAGACACAATCAAAAGACATATTTTGGAAGTGTTTTTCCATGAAAAATCGCATCTATGCACGAATGGTACACATTCATTCATGAGAAACCCAAAACTACATGTTGGACAGAAACACGGCGATAGGGTGCCTGCCTAGGGCCACTCAGTAGGATCCCAGTGCCAGTGTTACTGCCTGGGCAACGCCCGGTCAATATGCATGGGCAGTGTTTTCTCGTCCAGTTTCATCGGTTTTTTCCTCCATTCGTATACTCCGACATTTACATGCTTAATTTCAATTCATAAGCACATTTTTACAACAATCCCCACATGAGTTAAAATTAATGCATGAATACAATGAGCGCCTTTAACGAATCGTTATAGCATCGGGAGAGGTGGTTTGCGGCTTTGTACAGTCTGTATTAGTATTCAATCAGATTTACTTGACTTAATAGTGAACTTAAACTACTTAGTCGTTGGTGTAAACCTAGACAGCTGAACACACACCATAACAACTATTAACAACTGAACACACACCATAACAACTATTACCTTTGTTTTGGTTTTTACGGTTGTGTCCCTTTCGGCCATGGATCACGCTTGCTTCATAAGTACTTTCCATCTTTGAAGTGGTCATAATTCTCACTTACATAGGTGGTCTTCTGAAAGAGTAACCCGATATACTCTAACATATGCTTGTATGTCTTAGGAATCATTAAAGGCATTTTGTCTATTCTCGTATCCTTTTTGCAGGCTACATCCCTTATCATTGGAATTGGTTGGATATTTATCTTCAAAGTGTTTATACAATCTCAAAATTTAGTTTTCCCTTTTGAACCTAGATATTGAGATAAATTTGGGTATCCACTATAAGATTTTGCTTACAGGGTTTTAACCACATTCCCTTCGATAAACTATATATTTGATCTCTAGGCAAACATTCGTAAGCGGATCCGCAATATGCTCACTTTACTTCACGTAGTCAATGGATATAATGCCATTATATATCAACTATTTAATGATATTATGTGCGACGTATATGTCTAGTCTTAGCATTATAAATGCTACTATGTGCTAGCTATCGCAATGTATCTTAATTGTAGGCACATGTTTCTCCCAGCAAGGAATTCCTTCCAAGAAACTTCTAAGTCATTCGACTTCTTCTCCCGCTTTATCCAAGGCTATGAATTCAGATTTCATAGTGAATTTAGCAATACAAGTTTGCTAGGTAGATTTCCACGACACAACAGCCCATCCAATGATAAAACACATAACCACCTGTGGACTTTGAATCTTTTGCGTCCGATATCCAATTCGCATCGTTGTATCCTTCTAACACAGCAGGATATCTTGTCATTGCTTGAATTGCTAGTGAATCTACTTAGTTTACCAACCACATATGCAATGTCAGGACGCGTGCAGTTCATGAGATACAATGGACTGTCAATTATTCTCGAGTATTCCAATTGCATGACATGTTCACCATTATTTTTAACTAAGTGTAGACTCCGATCGTAGGGTGTTTTACCGACAATGTGTTATTTTGCGAGAAACGTTTCCTGTAATTTCTTAACATAATGAGATTGGGTAAACAAAGTATGCCATTTGCTTCACACATATTCCTCATTTCAAAATGTTTTGTCAACATTTTCTTTGTTGCGTAAATGTTGCCTTAATTGCTTCTCATTATAAGCATATCATCAACATACAAACATACTACCAGATATGATTTATGTGTGTTTCTAACATATACACATTTACCACGTTCATTAATTTTTGAAACCATTTGACAACATAGTCTTGTCGAATTTTTCGTGCCATTATTTTGGTGCTTGCTTAAGCCCATACAATGACTTAACAAGTGTAACCTTTTTCCTGTTGTTCAGGAACTACAAACCCTTCATGTTGTTTCATATATATTTCTTCTTCAAGTTCCCCATTGAGGAATGTCGTTTTAACATCCATTTGATATATCTCTAAATTATTTAGAGCAGAGATAACTGTTAATATTCTAGTGGATGTTATCCTTATGACTTGCGAATATGTGTCACAGTAATCAATGCCTTCTTGCCTTGTCTTTATCAATTGAACCATCGGTTTATATATTTTTCTCAAATTTCATTTGCACTCTAATGGTTTACTTCCGGGTGGAAGATCCATCAATTCCCATATATGGTTTTGCATTATGGATTCGATCTCGCCATAATAGCTTATTTCCACATTTGAGCATCAATGTTAGATATGAGTCACTAACCGATCTTGGTTCATTTTCTAATACATGTGTCATAAAGTCAGGACCATAAGTCTTTGCCACTTTAGTCCTCTTGCTACATCGTGGCTCTTCTATTTCATTTGAGTCACTGTTAGCTTCTGCAAACGTCCTTTTCTTAGGACTCAATTCCTTGTTTTCTTTGTAAGGAAATATGTCTTCAAAAAATACCACATCTATTGATTCAATATTGTACCTTCATGCATATCATTTATTTCATATTTATGTACCAAAAACCAATATGCACTACTATCGTTAGTATAACTAATAAATACATAATCTATTGTTTTGGACCCAATCTTTACTTGCTTTGGTTTTGGTACTTCTACTTTGGCCAAGCACCCCCACACTTTTATGTATTTGTAGGAAGGTCTGTGATCCTTTCATAATTCCTAAGGAGTTTCATCCTTATTCTTTTGATATTTTGTTTAGAATGCAATTGGTCGACGGGATTGTCTCCCCACAAGTTTTGAGGTCATCCAGAACTTATCAACACTGCATTCATCATCTCCTTCAGAATGTGATTTTTACTTTCGGCGATACCATTTGATTATGGTGAATAGGAGGTAGTGGTTTGATGAATAATTCCATGAATGGAACAAAATTCATCAAACGGTGCCCGTATTCTCCACCTCTATCACTTCGAACATTATTTATCTTTTTGCTTAATTTATTTTCAACTTCATTCTTGTAGTGTATAAACACTTCCAAGGCATCGTATTTGCTACGTACCAAATAGACATAATAATATATTGTACAATCATCAATAAAAGTAATGACCAGTTTGCACAAACTTTAGATCACATAGATCCGTATGAGTTAATTCAAGAGGTGTTGGTGTTCTTTCGATTGAACGAAATGGCGCTTTCGTTAACTTAGTCTCCACACAAGTCTCACACTTATGTTTCAAGTTAACATTCATTGATGACAATAAGTTCAATTTTACTAATTTATTAAGTGAATTATAATTTACATGACCCAATCGATCATGCCATAAATCACACGACTCAATCAAATAAGTAGAATTAACTTTATTATTTGCAAACTGACGGATTACCGTCATTACATTTGTCTTGAAAAGGCTTTTCTCCATATGCCTTTTCGTACAAACGCTCCATTTTTTGGAGAGTACAATTTTTCCAGACTCTAGTCTAAAAAAACCCTCTTGACTAGCACTGATCCTGATATCAGGTTCCTTTGGACGTCAGGAACATGTATACCATCAATGAGAGTTAATTCCTTCCCGAAGTCATCTTTAGAACCACATTCCCCAATCCAACAACCGGAGATGTTGTAGAGTTTCCCATATAGATCTGGAGTCCACTTGTTGGAGTTAAGAGGAGAAGATGGTTTTTTCAGAGCATACATGTAGGGTAGCACCGTAATCAACAAACCATTCATTAGGACTGTCAACCAAATTTGCCTCAAAGACCACGACGGTTAGCATTAGATCATTCAAGTCATCCGATAGCCGATCATGTTCGGTCACATTGACTTAATCCTTTGCTTTGTCACGGTCGCCTTTGTTACGAAAATCATTGGCCATGTGATTTGGTTTACCACACTTGTAGCACTTTCCCTTGAACTTTTTTGTCTTTCCACTTTTGGAGACCATGCCGTCAAACTTTCTCTTTGTTCCGGTATGTTGTTCAACCAAGTTCGCACGTGCTTCCATTTGGTATCTACCCACCTTCCTCTCGGACGTTTTGTTGTCTTCTTCGATTCGCAACCGAATCGCAAGGTCTTCAAGACTCATCTCCTTTTGCTTATGTTTGAGATAATTCTTAAAGTCCTTCCATATAGGAGGCAACTTTTCAATCATTGCCACCACTTGAAATGAATCACTCAGACTCATTCCCTCCGCATGAATATCATGCAAGATCACTTGTAAATCTCACACTTGCGCCATCACCGGTTTGGTGTCAACCATCTTGAAATCCAGGAACTGTCCAACAATGAATTTCTTCATGCTGTCATCCTCAGATTTGTACTTCTTTTCCAGACATTCCCATAGTTTCTTTGCTATTTTCACAAGATAATAAACATTATTCATTGTCTAACCCGTTTAGGATATAGTTCTTGCAAAGGAAATCACTTTGATTCCATGCATCAAGTGTGACCATCGTTTGGGTGTCAGTTTCTTCATCTTCAACAGTAGGAGCATCATCGGTTAAGAACCTTGTCAAACTTAGAGTGATCAAGTAAAAGAGCATCTTTTGCATCTCTTGAAGTCGGTTCCATTGAACTTCTCATGCCTTTCTCCATGATATAAGGTAGTCGTTATTCCATTCGACGAAGTCATTTGTTACAAATATTGTTTCAAGATTTTATTACTCTTAGTAGGATGTGTATCTTAGGAATAATAGCAAGCAAATTAACAATGACTTTGTAGGATGTTGAGGCAAGAGTTATACCTTTTGTCATTGAAATGATATTGCCCCTGATGTGATCCGTTATTTTTCAATTTATGGTAGAATGTAGTGTTTATGAAAAAAAAAGGAAACACCAAAAATTTTTACGTGGAAAGCCCTCAAATTGAGAGAAAACCACGGGACCTAGTCCAGTATAATTTTCACTATCACACTTTTGATTGATTACAGGACTCTTGGGACACCACTTACAATTGCAGAACGACTCTATAAAAATATTCCTGAAATAACGAAAATGACCGAACAGAAGTAAATATGCTATCCTCGGAGTCTTTTTTGCATAGAAAAATCTAACCCTTCTGAATGAGACCATCCGCGGGTATTTATAGGACTGTTCCCAGTGATTAATTCGTGGAGATCCGAAACACGATGTCCTTTGATCGTGGCTTAATTGGGGCCAAATGTGTCCGAGAAATCCGTGCCCCATTACTGCACGTTTAATTACGCCGGTTGACTTGTTAGTTATCTTCGGGTCTTCCGCTAGCCTTTGACCAGAAAATCGAGGAGGGTTTAGCAGCTGTTCAGTAAAACCCTGCTCGGTGCTACCTGTTCGGTGTTCTTCTGTTTGGCATACGACTGTTCGGCTCTTGGGGGGATTTCACCCGAGGAAGTCAATATGTCATATGATATCAGCCCCGCTATGGCGTTCATGGTTAGCGACAATCGTTTTTCAATATACAATGACTATAATTTGTGATAACAACACTTTAAATCAAAAATTATTAAACCACAAAGGTTTAAAGCTATGATGCACGGACACTGACACGGCGACACAGACACGACATGACATGGACACAGCGAAATAGATTTTCAAAATTTTTCAGGATATGCACGGTTGTGACACGCCTGCATATTTTTAAATTTATTATATATGTACTATATTACAAAATATAAAATTCAAATTTTTTAAATTCTAAAACCATGTAAAAGCAACAAAAATATTATTATCTAATGCAGGAAGCATATAAATAAATGTATATCACTCATACTAACATCAAATACATATTAATTCAATCAACATAAAGTTTAACAAACACATCCAAATATAAGATAACACCCAAAATATTTTTACCAAATTCAAAAAACATATAAATCAATATGAACCACTGAATTCATCATAGTATCATTCATACTAACATCAAATTTATATTACTTCGATTAACATGAAGTTTAACCAACATGTCCAAATTTCGTTTTAGCCAAAAACTTTTTAAATTGTAGAATTAACCCGCAAAAATGTCATTTCTATGTCGGACACGCTGACCGTGTCCGAGACGGGTGTCCGATTTTGAGATAAGTGTCTGACGCGTGTATCCAATTTAATTTTTAAAAAAAAATTAAGGACACACCATGTGGCGTGTCCGACACGTGTGTGAAGAGTGTCCAAGGAGTGTCGATGTCTTAGAAGTGTCCGACACTGCACCGAGAAATTTTAGGAGCGACTGTGCATTATAGGTTTAAAGGCACTCAATGAGAAAGGGGATGAACAATATGAGAGCAGAAAAAATGAACAAATTATTCCTTTCAAACTTGAATTTGATTTTGCAAAAGTGTGTTTAATTCAATCACCTTTTATAGTAAAAGAAGACACCATCAAAAGACACCTTTTGGAAGTTTTTTTCCATGAAAAATCCCATCTATACACGAAATGGTACACAACAATTCATGAAAAACCGAAATTGCATGTTGGACAGAAAACACGTCGTTAGGGCGCCACTCAACAAGTGCTCCAGCGCTCAGCAGCGCCTACACTGCCCGGGGCTTTGCCAGGGCAGTGTTTTCTTATCTGGTTTCGTCTTTTTTTTTCCACTATTCGTATATTTCAATATTTTTATGTTTAATTTCATTTCATTAAGCACAATTTTTTCCAACAAGTGACCGTACTACCAAATGGTAATCCCCTATTTGTTGTAGGCAATAGGGTCTTTATAGTTTAATTTGTAGGTCATTGATTTCATGTTTCAAGGATCTCATACTAAATTTGCAAACATATGACCTTGGATAAATAAAATGTACATTAATTAAATATTAACTTTTATTAAGAGCTAAGTACGTATGTGGATACTTGAGATCACTGTTTTGGTAATCTTAGTACATTAATTCTTCGTCTGGCTGTTGGTCTAAGATTAGACGCAACAATTGAACTCATCCAGCTAGGGCCATAAGAGTTTCGTTGTCGGAGTATTATCGTTCTAGGGATCGGTCTTCCTTTTTTCAAGAGTTAGCATCTTTTATTATTTCTATTTATTATTTCATAAGATGGGTTTAGGATTTGGAGTAATTAATCAACCGAGATGGCTACGTGATTAAGATTTATTTGCTTTAAAACTAGACCAGATCCAGAAGCGGGACTAGTTACAGAACTAAAAAATGGCAAAATAGATGGGCGTTTATTTTGACACGTACTGGCACGATCGTTAGCCCATACTGGTAGCACCTAGACGCCTAACCTTCTGCTATATAAAAAAAAATGGATATGAGCCATTTGCTAGGTCAAGCTCACAGGTCGTATAGACACGTTCCTCTGCAGCAGTGGACGTCCCTTTTAGCCTGTCTGTTTTGCCATCTCCAAAATCTAGCTCTATTCTCAAACAGCCGAGTTGCATGAAGAACAAATAGTTGTATTATTATGAACAACTATAGTCTAATTTTTTTTTAAAAAAAATCACATTATTAAATCCGCTATTATTATATATATATATATATAATATAATATAATAATAATGAAGTAAAGATTATACAGATCTAACTAACATAGTGAAACATTTGTTGTCCCATTAAATTAAAGTTTTTTGTTTGGTCTCTAAACGTGCATAACGAGGAAAACTAGTAATGATATGGAGAAGTTATATAAAGACCCCAAGGTTTTATTTAAAATAACAGTTTAAGGAATTATATTAATTTATCTATTATATCCAATATTTTTTTTTATAAATAAGAAATACACAAGGAGACTAGAAAACACAACACCTATACTCTCTCTGTTTTGACAAGAGGACGAAATATGTTGTCACGTCGACAACACTGAGACACTGTCCCACAACATACACAAATAAATTAATTAACTAATAACTGTAGTTTTGGAGTTAATAATGATTGGTAACATGTAATTATTTTTGGTTACTCCATATGCACTACCCTAAATATTGGATTACTGACTCAGATTTATCAATGTCCAACTTTTTAGACGAGACGCATGTTAAATATGGACCATTAATCCACTCCGTTGAGATAGTGCACCATGGGATATCAAATAATGAACCGGTAACATGATCAACAACCACAGGAACTCAGAAATAAAATTGAATATTTCTAGATATTATTATTTTTCGACCAAAAATTATTTCCAAAACTATTCGCATTATTTCAATGTTTGCTTGAAAGATGGCATTGGCATGAATTATAAATATATTTGTTTATCTAATTCTTAGATTTTGTCGATGATTTCTGCAGATCTTTCTGCGTTCCTGTTACTTTTGGCATTTTTTTAAGAATATTATTCTTTAATGTTTTGGTCCAGTTGAGAAGAAGAGATCAGCAGTTCCCCATGCTAAGGAAGTTGGCACTGTAAGAACTTGAATGGTCAAATCTCTGTCAGCACATTTCATGGATTAAGGGGGTGCTTAAATTATGCACATTCATGCATATTTTCTTTGTTTATATTTTATACATATATCAATAAAAAAAACTATCAGTAATTCATATAATAAATACATATGAAATTGAACGTTACGTTCAAGGCTTAAACATTATGTCTGATATTATTAGTGGGAAAGTAGGCAAAAATACTCAAACTAGTGATATTGGGACACAAGACTTCATGATGTTGATGGACCTGAGTAGGGTCAGCCGCAGCTCAACCTGTTTGTAATTACTCTAGTCCTATCAAAATCCAGATAATGGTGACAGCAACTAATTTAACGTTGTTTGCTGGTCAGTTTGGGTTGGCTCCATCCGCGCCAATGCAGGGTTGAAGCTGGAGGTGGGACTCGGGTCTGCAGACCGGTGATCCAGCGGGGTTCACGCTGGCTGATACATTGGCATGTGGTGCTGTAGGCCACATTATTAGAGTTGGGGTTGTACTTGGTCTCAAAAACATTGGTTCCCTTTAAATTTCTGTGTTTATAACAGAAATGCATATTTGTATATTCTTTATTTCATTACGTTCGATGGGGTTTCTTGACTGTGTATGTGCATATTGATGTGGTTTACATGATGTTGCGATACTTCAAGTTTTCCTCTGGAATAAAAATCGGCATTCAAAATTTAATAGATCACATTCAAGATGATGAAAAGCTGATATGCTTTGAAAGGATAATATATGGGACTTCAACTTCAATGAAATTAGAACTTACGTTGAGAAGTTAACGACTCAACCGCAATTAACATCGGTTAAACATCAATCAATATTTTACGTAATCTCCACAAGTTGCAAGTTGCAAGTTGCAAGTTCACAAGACATCATATTCAATTCACTCCTTCCTGTTCTAATGCAATGTCCGCACCAAGAATTGCCTCAAAAATATGAACACAAGCTTTCGAATAGTCCATTAGCGCACCAAATACATTTGGGAGCCTAGTCTGTAGATTGTTCCAGATCATGGCTCGAGTCGCTTTGACACAATTTACGTACTTGACCTTCTCATCATCAACTAACATCTTGAGCGCCTCAATTTTGGCGCGCCTAAGCAACAATGGATGCTTAGATGTGGTGACAGAGTTTGCGTCTTCAAGAGAGAAGCTCCCCTCAAACTTAAGCTCGACTTCTGAGAGCAAAGTGAGTTCTCTTTCCAGTTTATGGCTAAGTTTCTCAGATCTTTTGCGCGCATTGAATTCTTCTTGCTGCTGTAACACTATGGATTCAATGGCAGATAACAAACTCTTGATGGCTTCAGACACCATCTGTAGATGAAACATGGGGAAATAGCGAATCAAGTAGCGAATCAAACTTCAAAGGTGTTTCAAGATTTAATCAAAAAAGTTACCTTATCGTGTAAATTATTGAGCTTGTGCAGCCATTCTTCGAGAAGGGCATCCAATTTTAATGAGTTATTACTCTGTGGAGTGCCGATATTTGCGAGGCAGCTGGTAAGTTCGGTCCATTTTCTGAGGGTACCTACGTACTCTCGCTGAAATTTTACTAGTTTGCAGAAGCTGTTGTACCAAGAAGTGACTTCTGTCTGGAGCTGAGCTGCAGCCTGCAGATGATATTCAGAAGTAGGTTCGATATGTTGCTGCTCTGGTAGATGGATCAGCTGCTGAGATATATGATTCTGGACTTGATGACACTTATGCATCGTTTGCCACATATGCATTAATCTGTATAAGAAACAAGGTGACGGTTTAGACTTAGCAGGGTATACCTCAAAAGACCAGAAGCAAGTTTTCGGTGTGCTTCAGAAATTGAAAATTGGCCATCTTAGGAGATCGGCATTAGAGATTATTTTTAAACAAGCAAATGGAAGACGACCCAGCAATAACTTTTATACTTCAATACAACCCCACAGAAGTATCGAAGTTAGATTTAAGAAAAACTCTACATGGTGGGAGATTAGCCTAAGTATCGTTTTATAATTCAACAACCTCGACTCGAGGCAAAACAAGTGAGGCTTCATTTGATGGTATTTGAACCATAAGAGCTGATTCAACATGCGCTCTTTCCATATAGCAAAAACATTATCCAATTACCACCCAACCTAGAACTGATATTTCAATTCTAGTTAAATCAGTCTCCTAATACAAGGTTGTTTCCCCTTAGTCTGTTCTTTCAGACCGTGCGAGAAAACAATTTGATACACGATATAAACAAATTCTTCCAAAATTTATTTAGGCATTTGCCCTTTCAAAGGTTGTAGTCCCAGCTATCGACTAACTACATTCAAAACACAAAGTATAACTTGTGAGTTTACCCTGAAGCAAACGCAATAATCTGAGGATGTAGTTCCTCATTTAGTAGCTTTGATATAGTTGAGTAAGACCCATTGATCGATTCTTGCATAGATAAAATATACGACTCCAAGCTTTCAACGGTTAGCCGAGTTTTCTCTGCCTTGGCCCAATCATGGTCTTCCTCTTGTCTCTGCAGCAGCAAAGATTTTCTCCCGTACTCCACCTTGGCATTCACCTCCTCCTTAAAAAAAATTACAGAAGCAAGTTTGCCATTAAATTTGTAGGGAAAAAAGTTAAATGCAGACATAACAATACACTTGTCGCTTTATCAAGGTTTAGACAAACATGGAAATCCATTTTATCGGCTATATCTCTACTATTTTCTTTCCAAACCATATCCTCATAACAAAAATTATGAACACCATTTCTTCGTTATGTACCTGTACTTTACTTTCAGCCCAATTACCTTAACATCCTTATGGAGCTTTTGCTCCTCGGAATAAAGCTTTTGGAGTGTGATGCGATGAGCTCCAGGTTTACAGGGTTCATTAGATTCATAGAAAAATTCGGTGTCTCTTGAGGACTGAAGTGATTTAAGGGACCAACTCCAAGTCAGAGCACGAAAAACTTTTGTTGAATTGATTCTCTTCCCTGTAACAGTAGATGGTGTAAGCCCCGAAAATGTCTTACTATACAAATCTGGTTCCTAGAATAATTAGGAACCTTAATTAGTTACAACTTAGTATAAAAAAGATGATACTCCATTACATAGTAACCTAAAAATGCTTTTTTGACATCGCCAAGGGAATTTCAATATCATCAGGTCTAGCACAATATGAGAAACAGGAAATCATGCATGTGAAATAATAACACCATTGGAATGTTGGAGGGGGCTTAAGAACATATAAGACGCGAGGAACTTTGACAAAAGAATAGAGGAAATAATACCACGACAAGACAAATTTGTAAGATATGTCCAGTTTACGAAATATTATAAACCATAAAGGAGAAACAATGTTTTGCTCTGATAAGGAGGAAATAAGTAGTTACTCTTGTAGTCTTTGATGCCATTATAACGGAAAGAGTCACCCACATTGATATCTATAACAACAGCTATATTCTTCACAGCGGCAGAAGCTTTGAGGAAATATTCATCCAAATCATTAACAATACCGCTCAAGGTCTTGTTATTCCTCCAAACCACCATACCCATATCTGCTGTCCCCTTAGCATGCCAGCTCATCATCGAGGAATTTTCATCAGCCAGTTCAACCCTCTGCTCTTTCACGGGAAGCGAATCATCTTCTTTAGTATCATCAACGGCTCCTTCCTCATCATCATCTATAAATTCAGTATTTGTCTCGGCCCAATTCTCCTCCTGTTGTTCCATTGTTTCACTTCGTTTATCACATTGGGGTGATGATGAACCAAAAGGGTCCCAATAATCCCAAGAAGAACCTGTAGGTGGAGGTGGAGAAGTGTGACTATTATCCTCATCGATTTCTATTATTTCTTCTTCCATGATAGAATGAGCCTTAGGGTGTTTATCCTTATGCTTCCTTAGATCGGGGCTGAATGAGGGTGGCGGTGGAGGTGAAGGCGGCAGAGGAGGAGGAAGGGCCGGAGGGGAAGGAGGAAATGCAAAATCAGAAGTGGTTTCATCAAGTTCCAGTGATTCGGATTCGGTAAACTGTCTGAGGGTTGCTCCGGTATTTTTCAGTGCTCTTAAGTACACCAACAGAGCATCCGCAAATTCTTTTCTGTATCCCAACAACTGTTTCATAAGCCTCTTCCTCTCCCTGCAAATTCTGACCCTCTCTTCTCTATCAATTCTTGATGCAACGCAACCCATTTTTTCGAATCTGAATGTGCAAATGAAAAATCACAGCAGAGGCTGAATGTTGTAGAAGTCTATTTATTCAACATTTACCACTCCTGGCAGACTCTATACCATAATATTCAAATTCTTGAGAATAAATATCGGGTCATTGTTTAGAGGACAACTTGAAATGCTGCTTCAGCTCAGTATAATCAAGTATGCAAGTGATCCACACAGCAATTGTGCTCTCAAAGAAGCATGGATACGGTATGCTAAAATCCCAAGACAAAATCGTCAGAAAATTCAGACACTACACATCGAGAAATAGATGGTATGCTAAAATCCTCAGAACTATTTCGACTCTACATAACACGAATAGTTTATACAAAATCAAGAGCTGAAGTGGACAAAGGTTACCCAGTTCAGAAACTCTACCAAGCTCGCAAACCCATAAAAAGATCTAAAGAGAAATCCTTCAGATATGAGTCAGCTAGTGCCCAAAATCTGCAGATTCAATAGAACATAAATCAGAAAACACGACTAAGGAAACAAAATACATTTGCTTCAAACCACTTTAAGCTCGAAATCTGTAAATGCAATGAGATTTGTCCCCCTTAATAATAGAAGCCTTCAGCATTAAACAAAGGCCATCTCCATACATAAACAGTACACGTTTTCTTCTTTTAGTTTACAAAATTCTAAAATTTGCTGTCAAAACACACGATAAAAAAAGTTCTTGAACAAATTATACTCCTTAAAGCACATTTTTTTCTTAAAAACCGGTCACTAATACCACCGATAACAAATCATTTATTGCTTTTTTAACAACCAAAGAGATGACAGCCTAAAAACAATTGTGCTGATACGGCATTCAGAGACGACAAATACTTAAATAGCTTTAAAAAAAAAATAGCGCATAAAGGAGAAAAAGAAAATCACCGCAAAACGTATACACTATAATCTTGAAAAAAGGAAAAAAAGAAAAAGAAAATAAGAGGCTCCAGTGTGGTTTCTTTCATTAGGCTGAAGAATATACAAGATGGAGAAATGTGAAAAAGGCTGAGCTCCACACCCACGACTCCTCAATTCCCAAGCTCAGTGCGAAGAAGAATCCTAAGCAAAGGGACTCGCTTTATCAAAACTAAAGGCTTATCTACTTTACACCATCCTTTATTATAAAACGTTGCGGTCAAATTATTTCTCCGCCTGTAAACAAATACATCAGAGTTCGATATATCTGAAAAAAATAATCTCCATATGAAATATATTAAAATAGACTATATATAGTGTATGTTCAAAAAAATATATATACTGTATATATTGTATGAAACAAATATATATCCAATCAGTATGGTATAACGTATATTAAACTGTTACTATTCATTGATTTTTTAAATTATTTTTTCTAAAAAACTCAAACTTATAAAGGTTTTCTTTTTCTTTGTTTTCATTTTTATTTTTATCTGGGTTTAAGGGTACATCCATTACCATTGACCAGTCTACTTGGGTGATCCCTGCTACTCCCATTAATTCTAAATTCCAAAATTGAAAAAAAGGGGAGATTTCTAAATGCAAAACTTTAATTTGACACATTTCAAATAAAAAAATATTAATTCACTTATGTCTTTTCCCAATGGAAGGACAATAATAACCCACCGAGTTATTGTAGAACGTGTATCTATTAATGTGTAGTGTTTTGTGACTTTGAATTTTTACGTGCACCTTCATTTAAGAAATTTGCATATTCATTGCACCCCATTTTTTTGCATTTAAAATTCAAAATTATGAGAAGAAATGAAGATTTTCATCACTATGGAATGAAGAGAACTATAGCACGTTACAAAAAAAAAATGAAAAAAGTGGAAAAAAAACAATGAAAAAAGCAATGAAAAGCATTTTTTAATAAGAAATATTTGAAATGAAGCACTTCATCATTTCAACGCCATGAGAAAAAAACTCCATCCTACGAGCGCATTTGGAATGAATAAATAATTTTATCATCCCCACAGGCAACTGTGCATGTGGATGAAATGAAGATTTTTATTGCTTTTTCTCCACAGTATGAATAAAAGATGATTATGAAGAAATGGAAGAAATCTGCAAATCGAGAAAATGATGTTGCGGGATGACTAGCCTGGCGCGAGGAAGATTAACAGTAGAATAATAATGGGTTAGGGTTTTTAGCATTTGAATTAAGGGGTATTTTGATAAACAAAAAGTAGCTAAAAGAAAACAAGTCAAATAAATTTGAGCTATGTGAATTAAACACGCCATTTCATAATGGTCATTTAGAAATGAGACCAGCTGGGAAGCCTGGGGGATCCTGCTAACAAGAAAGTGAATTTGATTGATTTTCTTTATATGAAAAAGTTATGCTCACCAGCCCATTGTCAGCCACGAAAAGTACATGAGAATTAAAAGAAAATCAATAAATCACATTCAAGATCCAAATGAAGAAAGGAAAAAAAGAAAACATAATATTGAACACGATCCACAAATCACACACCATAAATCTACCTTATCTTTATATTACATAAACAGCAATCACACGTTTAAAAACAGTAACAGACTGAGATTTGGGCACACCACGGCAATTCACTTACGGACATTTCAATTTGCAACCTCCTCCTCCTCTTCTTCATCCTCGTATGGTTCATCAGCTGTAGCATCCTGGTACTGCTGATACTCGGCCACAAGATCGTTCATGTTACTCTCGGCCTCCGTAAACTCCATCTCATCCATTCCCTCACCGGTGTACCAGTGCAAGAAAGCTTTACGCCTGAACATGGCAGTGAATTGCTCACTTACACGCCTGAACATCTCCTGGATTGAAGTCGAGTTGCCGATGAAAGTAGATGACATTTTCAGACCCTTAGGAGGGATGTCACAAACACTAGACTTGATGTTGTTTGGAATCCATTCGACAAAGTACGACGAATTCTTATTCTGAATGTTGATCATCTGTTCATCGACTTCTTTGGTGCTCATCTTGCCACGGAACATGGCTGAGGCAGTCAAGTAACGACCATGGCGTGGATCAGCAGCGCACATCATATTCTTGGCATCCCACATTTGCTGAGTCAGTTCGGGGACTGTGAGAGCACGGTACTGTTGGGAGCCTCTGGAGGTTAAAGGTGCAAACCCAACCATGAAGAAATGAAGCCTTGGGAATGGGATGAGATTAACAGCAAGTTTCCTTAGGTCTGAGTTCAGTTGCCCTGGGAAGCGGAGACAACATGTGATACCACTCATGGTAGCTGATATTAGGTGGTTGAGATCTCCAACTGAAAAATCACATTGTCAATGTTAATTACATTAGAAACACTACATTGCCCAACAACATCGTACAATCAATTAGTAATCCAGATCTCAACTGATTCTGGCATGACATATAGAAAGAGGGACGAGAGGAAAAAATCAAATTTCAAGGCTAGATTCTTGAAATCCCCCCTTCCAAAACTATGTATTGGGTCTGCTACAAGAAGTAGTACATAAATAAGAAATGGAAGAACGTGCTCACATGAAGGGGTGGACAGCTTGAGAGTACGGAAGCAAATATCATATAGGGCTTCATTATCCAAAACCATGCACTCATCTGCATTCTCAACAAGTTGATGAACAGAAAGGGTGGCATTATATGGCTCAACAACAGTGTCCGATACCTTTGGAGAAGGAAAGACTGAAAATGTCAACATCATGCGGTCTGGATACTCCTCCCTTATCTTGGAAATCAGAAGGGTGCCCATACCAGATCCAGTGCCTCCACCCAAAGAATGACAGACTTGAAATCCTGTTAATAATAATACTGGACGTTACACATCATAAACAATCATCTTCACAACCACCAAAAAGCAGAAATGGAAAATATTATGTATATATATATATATAGATATTCGAGCTTAGCGAAAATAGAAGCAATAAAAGACCAGGATGGCAATCTGTAGTAAGAATGAAGAAACTGTTGATTTTCTTTGCAAACCAACATAATAAGCCCGAGAGAAATCTACCACACTTAAATTACGCGAGACCCAGCTAAGAAATGTTCCAATCAAATGAAATTGCAAGAATTATAAACTCAAGCCAACACAATTACAATCTACAAATAGCAAAATTGCATCAAATAAAATGCATAAACAGCGCATAATAACATATGCACAGAGATTAAAAAACCGCTGTGACAATAACCACCACCCTGACAGACAAAAAAAAACCATGAACGTAAAATGATCTAAAAATTAATGCACAACCGTCAACAAAAAAACACAAAAAAAGAAACTTAAACGCATGCATATAAAGCAAATTAACACTAGAATTATAAATCAAACAACGATATCTATAACGAGATCTATCAAACAAAAGCAGAGATATATACAAAAACAACCCAAAGCCAAAATAAATATATCCAAACCTTGTAAGCAGTCACAATTCTCGGCCTCTTTGCGAACAACATCCAGCACGGAATCAATCAATTCGGCCCCCTCGGTGTAATGCCCCTTCGCCCAATTGTTCCCCGCTCCAGATTGACCAAAAACAAAATTATCAGGCCTGAAGATCTGTCCAAAAGGACCAGATCTGACGGAGTCCATAGTGCCGGGCTCAAGGTCCATAAGGACTGCGCGTGGGACGTACCTTCCGCCGCTGGCCTCGTTGTAGTAAACATTAACACGCTCGAGTTGTAGATCCGAATCTCCGTTGTACCTTCCAGCCTGATCGATGCCGTGCTCGTCGCAGATCACCTCCCAGAACTTGGAACCGATCTGATTGCCGCATTGACCACCTTGGATGTGCAGGATTTCTCTCATATTTACGGCGGATTTTCGTGTCCCCGGAAAGTCAGTTTTCGATTCTGGAGAAGGAGAAATGGAAATGTGTAATATATTTCAGTAAACTGGGAGTGGATGAGAGGAAATGGAGGGAGATTCGGAGGAGGGGAATGTCACCAAATTTTAGGGCGAAGTGTATATTACGAAATCATTTAAAAAATAATAATAAAATTATATTTTTAAAGGTGAACTATTTTGTTCTTTTTTGTTTTTAAAAAGGAAAATAAAGCTGCTAATTTATTGATAATTACTTATCACTGACGAGAAATTTTTGTATGGATCGAGTATATATCCCTATCTATACGTCAATATACATAAATTATAGTGTCAACTATATTTTAATAAATTATTGTCGAACATTTATGTTTATTGGTGCATGTATAGAAGCAAACTAATCTTCAATCAAAACTTTATATTTATTCCATATCAAAATCAGCTATTGCTGGTAGAAGGTCTAATAAAATTTTAAAAAACTTTATATAATATTTGAACTTCTGAATAATTGAAATGAAAGCCTCACTCCTTCGTTATAAATAATGAAGCAAACTAATCTTCAATCAAAACTAAAGGCTCATAAAAATATTAAAATGCCGAAATGATGCAGAGTACGAGGTTATAAAATAGAAAGAAATATAGATTTTATAGTCCATAATAGGTTTTTATATGGGTAAACTACATAGACATTCTCTAGTTTTCATAATTATTATTTTAGCTTCTCTAGTTTGAACAATAACATTTACCTCACATACATTGTATTTATTATGTTAAATCACATGGGAGGTAGTTGTAATTTTTCTTATATATTTACAAACTAGAGGGAATGTTAGTGTAATACATCTATTCTACAAGGTAGGCAGATGTATTATTCAAACTAGAGAGAGGATTTGTAAAACAACTATACTACAAGAGTGGCATATGTAATTATCCCTTTTTATATAGATGATTAAACAATAACTTTATCTGCTTAAATTTTTAGTAAGACTGAAATATTTTTGCGCCGTCCTGAGTTTTTGATATCAGCTGACATACTGCCCGGACTCGAAACCGGTCCTATCCAATAAGGAACCGGATCATTATCCGGTTTAGGGTTGGACAGGTTTTCAAACGGAACCGGTTTTTTGAAAAAAAAAAATTTTCTTTCAAAAAATCGATGGGAAGGAAATTGTTGCTTGGAGGATTCGAATACACAACCATCACCTTCTATTCTGCAGCTCTAACCACTTGAGCTAATGGCCTTCGTGTTTTTAAACTAAACTCAAAAATATTTATCTAAATAAAAAAAAGTAATTTTTTTTTAAAAAAATAACATTCCGGAACCGGATCCGTTTGGTCTGAACCGGTAAGATATCGGTTCCGGATCGGTTACCGATCCGGCCCGGTAACTTACCGGTTCCGATTTCGAACCGGGCTACCCGATCCGATTTTAGGCCAAATTTGGATTGACCCGGCTAGTTAGCAGCCCTAGCTAAGGCTGAAGGATCGATAATACAATTTTTTTGATATTATTCAACATTATCCAATGCCATCGACTGTCGTGATCATAAGGATGAAAGTTGGGGGGGAAAGACGTGATGGAATTGTGTTCTTGAGGTATCACCAGTCTGTAAACTGTATCCTTCCATGTCGGAATCAAATATGAACTAGTTGAGTTATAATGGAGGCCATTTCGGCTATTATGACCAAAATTAGTTGTTGGGATATCGCCCTTTGGATTAGAAAATGAACTCCACCATTCTGTCGAGCTTGTGTACTTTGAGAATTTCAAATTAATATTTAAAAATATATATTTCAAGAGTAATTGATTGATGGGGATTCATTGTGAATTGCAGAGATATCACATGATTCATCACTTCAAGATTCAAGAAAAGGGTTTCGGAATCACTTCAGATTTCTGGGACAGGATATTTGGAACACTCCCTCCGAAACCCGACCCATACCGCTCCTCCGTTAAATCGGCGATTTGACCATCTTTCCAGAGCAATCGCTTTACAAGCTGAAACTTTGGACTGTCAAGCAATGTTCCCATTCCACAGTTCCGCGACCGAGAAGACAAACCATGGTTACAAACGTAGCATTGCTTTATACAGAAGGAATGTAGCAGGCTGTATTTTTTTCATCTTGTGTCGTCCATTCTTTACTCAGCAGTGTAATTCTAGGTTAAAGGTTAATCTAAAATAAATATAGACTGTTACAAAGAGCGTTTGTAAGTATTATTTTTATTTTTTGACCAAATTTTTTATTACGATCTTTTTGGCTGGATAAATAACTTGTTCAGAAAGTTTTTTTAAAAAAAAAATTGACATATTTTTATATTTGGATATGATAATTAAAATACTATTTTATAAGAGTTCTTAGGCGATTATTTTCCTTTTCTTTTAGTTGTAAGTTTTACTTCTATAAATAAATTATGGTGTATCCTCATCAAAAGTATTGATTTAGTGCACAGCACCAGGTCCATAGGTGTCAAAATGGGTTAGATCTATCAGGCTAGCCCAACCGAATATCACGTTAAAGAATTTGATCCACTATATGGTCCTTTTTTTAAAAAAAATGGCTATTAATTTTTTTAGCCTCAATTCATAAATGGGAACTCACTATCACATTGAAAAATCTGATCCACTATATATTTTCACTTGATCGTTCTTAAAAGTTGCAACATGTTTTTCAAAATTGAGTAAATAACTGATTTTCTAGTCAAATATTTTTAGTAACAAAGTTAATGTCTAGATAAAATTTGAAGTAAATTTTAATTTTTCTAGCATCAGTTTTATGCTTGGTAAGTTCATTTGGGATTTTTTTTTACCCGCCCGGGCAGGTTATGAAGTAAGATCATTCAACATTTATTGATGAGATTTGGCCACAAATGTTGATTTTAGTCCTAGACACATTTTAACCAAAATAAATATACAAGTACGACGAGAAACATAAATTTATTCCTCGGATATGCTAAATTTCAAATCCAGATTCAGTTTACACTTTTACTTCAAAGGTGGGATACTTTTTTCATTCCTGAAAAATTTCAGGATCCTCTCAAAATTTCCCTTAAAATACTTCACCCCATAAATCTTATCTTTCTCGTAAGCATCTTTACCATTATCTGTGCTTCCAATGTCAATATCTCTGTAATTCAGAAAAGCTTCCCTCGGATTACTCGAAACATACGGCGTCATGTAACTGTGCAACCCTCTCAATTCATCTATTTGTCTCTTTTCTAGCCCAGGCCCTGATTCTGGCCAGAAAACTATATACTGAATCTTGAAAACATTTCCCCGTCTGTGAGGAAACGGCGTCTCCGTCTCCAAAATTTCGGTCATTCTTCCAGCGCAAGGATTGAACAACATCCTTATGTTCCCGGTCCCGGAATATTCCTCCATTTTTGCGAATGCTCCCTGTAATCCATCTGTCCGGATAGGGGATTTTACATAATCCGACTTAATTTTAAATGCAGTGACCTGGAGCTCTTCCTGCTAAGTAAAGCTGTTTCGGGAGTCCCTTCGGGAAACTCTGCCCAGAATAAAACAGATTTGATCCAACTCATCTCTTTACAGTCCTGTTTTTCCAATCCCAATTCGGGGAACGCGTCTTTCATAATAGACAGCAACCTGTTTGAATCTCCAATAAACATGGCGATAAATGATGTCAAAATGGTTTTCTTGTCATCTTTTGAATCAATCGCTTCTGTCTTGGCCCGGAGAAAGAGATCGTTGTCCACCTTGTCTGCGAAATATTGCCACCTGTAAACAAGATCTGTTGCATTTTCTTCCAGGGTTCTTGTAACTCTAAAAATGTCACGGCCGGGGGAACCCGTACGAGCTTTATTTTATACGATAATGTCACCAAAACTAAAGCCGCCGCCACCTCTAATAGTCCAGAAAAGATCTTCTCCCATTTCTTTTCTGTCAAGAATTCTTCCCTCGCATCAACAATCTTAGCAGACGAAAAGGCCGAATTTTTCGCAGCATGTTACCATAACCACCACCACTGAAGTGACCACCAACGCCTAACGTAGTGCAAACTCCAGAAGGGAAAGCGTGGATTTTACTTTTCTCCCAAATTCTATAGTTCAGTTCACCGAGGGTCGCCCCGGATTGAACCCAGGCAGTTTCCTCGGCCATGTTGATATCAATAGAATTGAAATTGTTCATGTCAAGAATGGCAAATGGAACGTTAACGTCAGATGTATACGAAAGACCCTCGTAATCATGGCCTCCACTTCGGATTTTCAGAAGCAATCCCACGTGCTTGGCCCATGTTACAGCCGCCTGGACTCGGGATTCTTCGAAAGGGCTCATGATTATGGTTGGTTTTGCGTGTTCTTGAAGTTGTTGAAACGACTGTTTCTGATGGAATTTTGTAGGCGGATATGTAATTCGGTAAGTTGGGAGTTGGACGTATTTGTCCCATAAAGGGATCTGTGGAACATTGACAGAAATCGATAGATTGAATCAGTTTAAACAATTGTAATAAGAAGAGAAATTATATTATAAATAAAAGCATTAGACTTACAGCAAGAGTTATAAACTGAAGACTTAATCAACAAGAATTTGGAAACAATTCTGGAC
>CAJQUN010001802.1:0-44501 GCA_907163345.1 Haberlea rhodopensis
CAGCAAATAATAAATGAGAAAATAGCTGGAGCCCCCTGCAGACCCGAACACCCTTCAAACCACCTCGTGCTTCATCCCTTGCAACGAGTGCACAGAAAGCCTCTGTACAGAAAAGAAACAGATAAGGAGAAAGGGGGTCTCCTTGCCGGATACCTCTTTCAGGATAAACAGACCATAGTTTGATCCGTTAACAACAACAGAATAAAACACAATACGCTCACCTGTCATAACAAGATTCACAAATAAAGGTTCAAAGCCTAATCTATGCAAAACACCCTCAAGAAAGTCCCACTCAACCCTGACTCATGTCCAGCTTGAGAGCCATATGTCCCTCTGTACCCCAAGTTTTCTTCTTAAGAAAATGATTCACTTCATAGGCCACTAAAACATTATCAGTAATTAACCGTTTTGGCACGAAGGCTGATTGGTTTCAGCTATAATAAGTTGCATGTGAGATTTTAACCGATTGGAAATTGTTGTGGCGGAAATTTTATAAGCAACATTACTAAGACTAACCGGACGAAATTGGCTTGTATGCTCTGGTTTAGGGCATTTAGGAATGAGGACAATATGAGTATAGTTTAAAGACACTTGTGTTAAGGAAACTAATATAGCTAGCAGTAACATCATGGCCCACAATATGTCAAAATTTTGATAAAATAAAGCAGGCATACCGTCAGGCCCAGGAGATTTGGTAGGGAACATATCGGCTAATGCATGCTTAATCTCCTCTGGTGTATATTCCCGGCAGAGCTCATCGTTCATCTCTCGAGATACCCTTGGTGCTATGGCGTCAATCGCTCTTCCATTTCGCTAATCGAAGGCTGTCTGGATGTGAAAATACCTTGAAAATACTCCAGTACTACCTTACCCACATCTTCAGTCGAGCATTGCCAAACCCCATCTTTATCATACATCCCTTTAATATCCTTCGATCGGAATCTCTGAGATGCCCTACTGTGAAAGAATTTTGTATTCCTATCCCATCTTCCATCCAATGAGCTTTAGCTCGTTGTCGCCACATTAGATCCTCTTTATCTAATATTCCTTCAAGTTTTAGCCGAATTACCTTCTCCTGCTGCTTAGATGCAGCATTAATTGGACCATTTCGCAATTGATGCATTGCTTTTTTCAAACGTTGAGATTCTTTTCGGACAGAACCAAATTGGGAATGAGACCATCTTGCTAGACCCCACTACAATTTTCCAGATTTTTAAGTAAATGATTCTGGCTATTCATAGCGTCCCCAAAATCCCAAGAATTGTCGATAATCTTCTCACAGTCGCTGGACATCAACCACATGCTTTCAAATTTGAATTCTTTACGCCTCTGATGACGATTCATTTGGTTATCATCCAGTAAAATGAGTAAGGGCAGATGATCAGAAAAACGATTATCCAAGTGTTTTACCTCAGCGTTCGGGAATATCATACACCAAGAAGAAGAAGCAACCGCTCTGTCTAGCCGCTCGAAAATTGTGTGAGGTTGTTCTTGTCTATTACACCATGTGTAGGGGTGTCCAGAGTAACCAAGATCCTGCAGACCTGTAGATATCAAAACTTCCTTAAAATTCCTCATTCTCCAATTAGGTGTAAACAAGCCACCCAATTTCTCAGAATGTTGAGTAATCTCGTTGAAATCCCCAGAACACAACCATTCCCTATTCGAGTAACTTCCCAAATGATAAGTAACTCCCAAGTCCTCCTTCTAAAATTAGGATTCGGTTCACCGTAAAAGTCGGTAAAACGCCAGAGCGCATTATTGTCCTTCATTTGCACATGCACATCGATGTGATTTTTAGAGTAACTTTGTAATATCCTTTGACCATAATAGCGCAAGTCCACCCGACTTTCCTACTGCTGGGACATCCACACCAAACAAATTAAAAACGTGTCTTAATCTTATCAACTTACGAGAATCCAGGCGGGTTTCCATAAGAAAGATAAGCTGGGGGTGATGTTCTTGGAGGAATTCCCCAAGTGCTCGAACTTTCCAAGGCCCCCCCCCCAAGCCTTGGCAGTTCCATGAAAGGCAACTCATTGTGATAGGCGGGGATGATTAGCAGCCTCCGCCTCTGGTAGAGAGAATTCACAGCCAGGAAATTTGTTTCCAAAGCTTGTTTCTTGGTGGGTCTATCACTTTCCATTTCCCAAATATCCTTTGACTTATTTCTTGATTTAATGACAATCTGCCTCTTATCATTCGTACTTTGGCTCGGAGGTCCCCGCTTTCGGATTGGGGGTTGTATCTCCATTACTCTAACCTGGTGCAATTGGAGAACACTGATGTTGCCTTCAGTATTGATGCCATTCTGCATACCTCCAGATGTGTCCCGTGCTTTGAAAGTCAATGGGCAGGGATCACCTTTGTTCAAGAATCCATCTGACTTATCTATTGATATGTTGGGCTGATGTTCTCCATTAGCAAACAAGTCTGGACTGTATGTGTATGGCCCCATTGGGTCTGATCTGGTTAATTAATGAGCCCAAATTAAACGAGTCCGTCCAATTTATGCCATCTGCTATGCTGGTGTCGATAGGATTTTTTCTTGCTTTATCATGTACTCATACTTCCTTGTGGCATGTCCAAAGGTAAATTATCTGCTAATTTAAGTGGAAGATCTGATATTTTGGAAACCATTATCTCCTTACATTGACTTGCCATATTAGTACCACCCGGGATCTTGGGAGATCCAATTGTGCAATCTTTCCTTTGCAATCTATGATCCTCTAAAAGAATCGTAACGGCTTCAAGATTTTGAGGTCCAGAGAAGGCATCACTTTCGGCTAATTGTGCATCTAATTGCGGAAAGGTCGGCTGAGTCATCGCACCTTGATTTTGCGAAGATATTCCTGCCTTCTTTGTCATCGGAGAGAGCGGTCTCGAGCAGCAATCCACAAACTTTTGGGAGTGGCCATCATTTCCAGATCCTAAACCCACAAAACGGGCATTTTGATTCATCGGCGTTGCCCGTAACCATGACCCGTAAGGGAGATTATCATCGAATTATGCATTAATTCCCAATGCATATTGAGACTCGCAGTCCTTGATATATGTCCCATGACTCCACACTGATAGCAAAGTTCGGTAATCTCTCATAAGTGAACCTAGCAATTATATGTCCCATGACTCCACACTGATAGCAAAGTTCGGTAATCTCTCATAAGTGAACCTAGCAATTAAAGATTTGTTTTTGGACTATGTAAATTAAGAACTCTTGTGAGAGGTTTCCGGATATCCAATTTTGATTTGATTATCATAGCTGCCCCCAACTATTATTTCCGCTATCAAGATTCACAAACTTGCCAATAGCATCCCGAGAACTTCTGCCATAGCCTTGTGTGCCATTGAAATAGGAATTCCAGACACTTGTGTATAAAATTCACACCAATTAAGATCAACATCCATTGGATCAACTCCCTCATCAATCGGACTGAGAACAATAAGATTCTTATCAAAACTCCATGGCCCTCTCATAAGTACTCGCTGGCGATCAACTGCATGACGAAATATAAAGAGCATTCGATCATCACGACCATCCCATAGACAAGGCACCAACTGTTTGTCATAGTCTGTTTGAAGGACTGAGTCAAAGTGAATATGACGTTTGGTCACAACTCTTCCCACAAGGGCCAAATCATAATTGGAGCAAGCTTTGGTCCAAATATCCTCTGCAATTTCAATGCCCTTTGATTCCTCTAAGGTCATAAGCAGTTGTTTCGACATGTCATCAGCCAGCTGATTTGGGTTAATCATCTCCGAAATCTATGGAACTAATAGCACCGTTGGGTATATCAGAGAGATGACTGGAAAGCTCGGGCAGAACCTACAACAAAGGAGAAAACAAGCACCGAACAAAGAAACAAAGAAGAGAACTACTCCCTAAACACTCTAGATTAATCGAAGCCACAAATCTAATTTAAAAAGATAAAAACGCAAGCAAATAAGATAAAAAGGAAAAAGAAAACATGGCCAAAGACACTAAAGCTGAACGAAAACCATTATCGACAAGGTTAAAACAGGGCTGAATAAGATTGATTATCTTGAAATCACAGCTCTCAGAAATATTTTTAGAGGGAACACTCACAGGGTAGGCTTGAAAGTAATATGCACCATGCTCCAAGTAATTTATGAGAAATTTCGAACATGCTCTTAGGACCAGAGCTGACGATCCCAATTGTTTTGGTGTCATTGGTTTCACATATAATATGAATGAGTTAAGTCATATGCCTTTCTAGTGGTTTATGCTATGCAATAGTATTGTAAACATTTTATTTCCACTAAAAATTCAATCTAGTGTCGTCCAAATGTAATATAAGTTAAGAAAGCTAAGAGAAGAACAAAATACATATGGAGTTGAATAATGGAAAAAATAATACTAAATTCACCATAGATAATGAAATTACTAGTTTTTTTTGGGCACCGGTACCAACATGTTGGTCAATTTTTCCTGATTTGATCGAAAAAATATAACAATTCAAATGACCGATTTTAACAAAGTTTTTTAAAAAAAACGACTATGCTATAATAATTGAATGAGAAAAAATAACCAAATGACTACTCTATCTTTTTTTTTAAAAAAATAATGTTCATCTTATTATATAAACTGAAAAATAACATTTGAAGTTGCATACATAAATCGATTAAAATATATTTTTTATCGGTTCAGGCCAAACACAAGCATCAACAATATTTAAAAACAAAAAAGAATTTTATTAAAAAAAAATTGAAAAAACGAAAATAAAAAAATAGAAAAAACAAAAAAAAATTCTACGGTGAGGAACTGAGGATGAACATGAGGAAATTGAAGTCGGCGAGTTGCGTGGAAGACAGCGGGATGTAATCAGCTTCGGCCTAGGAACTTTGCAACTCGGGCTGCTAGTAGACGCAACAGGATTCTTGATTGGGCAGATATTTGATGGGTCTCGAAGACCATTCGATTGATCTTCGATTGCAGATTTCAGAGTTCGGTACGTATGTTGGGAATCCGGGAGATTATGTGGATGCTGCGGGCTACGAAGCGCTGCTGCATAATTTAGCTGAGAATAATGGCGGAGGGAGAGGTGGTACTCCGCCGGCTGCAAAGGCCGGCTGCAAAGGCAGCAGTGGAGGGATTGGGGAGTTGGGTAATTGATAAAGAAGGGAAGGAATTGGAGTGGCTATATGCAAAGATATGGTGAATGTGGGTGAAATTGCCAAGAAATTGCCTTGTGGACATGAGTATCATGGTGACTGTATTGTTTCGTGGTTGGGGTCGAGGAATTCGTGTCCCGTGTGTCGGTTTGAGCTGCCTACGGATGATGCTGGGTATGAGGAGGAAAGGAGGAAGAGAGTAGTCGTGGGGGCCCTATCGGCAGCTCCCTCGAGTTCTCCGTCTTGGGGTGGTGGTAGCAGTGGTTTTTGCTTTGATTGATTTGGCATGGTATGCAATGAATTTGTTTTCTTTCTTTGCTTTTTCTGTTGGTTAAATTGTAGGTTTCGTTCAGTGCTAGACTTTAGAGATATTTGATTTGGAACTTGGTTTGTGTATTAGCTTGTTATGCCATTACTGGCATCTTTACTTGAACTTCCTTCTTGTAAAATAATGCTAGGAGTGAATCATTTACTAACATAACCTTTTATACTCGATGAGAAAACTGCAACAGAAATAAATTACCATCCCTAGAGTTAAAAATATGCCTTGCTACTTGATTGTTAAATCTTGACATCCACCAAATTATTTTTCACAAAACCAATATTGCTGAGGAAGCAATGTTGCAGAGCATCAAGATGCTGTTCTCCATTGCATCTCAATCTGAATTCTGCCGTTCTTTGAGTCAATAAGATGGTACCTCTCATTGATTCGCTTGTTGTTGACAACATCTGACAGGTATATATCCACATAACCCAGAGTTTCCTAGGAGACACAAAATTCAGTATTGGTTAATTGAATAGGAGCATTAACCTTAGTAATTGTCATCATAGATAGTTGGCAACTTGAATATCCCTTTTTTTATCATACTCAAGGCGAAGCTCACAGACGGGCGATCACCCCTTGATTTTTTTTCGGAATGTGTGAATTTCTGGAACTGCAAGCTTTACCCTCCTAAAGTCAATTGTCATTCACTTTTCCCCTCCCCCATATTTTGGTCTCACTCCTCTTGCGGTGCAAGAGAAATGTTGCGTGCATTAGGCTCAATGTGGCCGACCTGTCCCTAGACCCGTGGATAGCGGGAGCTTCGTGCATCTGATTTGCCCTTTTTCTTCTTGTGAATTCCTGAATCTGCCCCTAATTGTAGTGTCTATTTGATAGTAAGCTCTAATTATCCTAAAAAACTCAATACTTGATTACTTCGTGTCAAACAAATTATGTGTACTTTCTCCAAAATGAAATCCTATATCCAAACTTATCATAACTACCCTCCTTATTCAAGGAATTTTTTATGTTAATCTGCATAAAGAAAGAACATATATTTAATGCACATGATGTTAATTGGGTTACTAGAGCTCAACGCCATGTACCTTGGGGTGTAGTAGACCCATTCTCTTTGAAGTACTAATCACTTCAACATGAATCTTGTCATTGGTGGGCGCTTCATCTAGCATGAACTGGAACTCTTCCTCCCACCTAGGATCTCTGCTTTTCTTCAGAGTCTGCCAAATTCACAGCAGAAATAATGACCAAGGATCGACCACTATGATCGTAGCTTCCAACCGTGAGCCTTTTGATATATCATCATTCATTGCTAAAGAGGAAAGTTATATGAAGACTAAGAATGCTGGTTTTGTTGATTTTTCCTCACCCATATTATATCGAGATTTGGACAAGTCGGGGAAGAACTTTGAAATTGTTTCAAAGGAACCGGCACAGTATGCCTAATCGATTGGGATTGAGAAAATTTTGCCCCTATCGTGGCAACTTTGATTCATGGGGAAGTAAAGATAAAGATTGAACACCAAGCCTTTCGAGGAAAGGGGAACAACATCCAATCCCAAAAATGTATTTTACCTTAGTTTTTCTCTCCTCTCCTCGAAAGAGTAGACGGGCTGATGGATTTGTGTGGTTCTTCCCTTCCAAATCTTGAGCTTCATGGAATATTATGACAAGCAAACCACCTTCATTTGGCGTTCCTTCCGGAGCCTTCTGTAACGTGTTTGAATCTTCAACATTGGTAGGTCCCTCATTATCTTTGAAAGGTTTGTATTCAGCTTCAACTACAATCTGTCCACGTGGTTTTTCGTTCTGAACATCATTTGGGTTCAGATTCTTAAGGAGATCAAGCGTCATAACTTTTGGATCCTCCGGTGCCAAATCTTTAATGGTATTACATTCAAGCCCATCTTGTCATGAGATCCAACCTAAACACATGCAATCAACTTGATAAACACACTTATCTCATATTAAGGCCCTCTCTATGCTACAATGGAGGTAGATACACATCAAATACATTGATTATCATGGAATCGTGTAGAATTGTTAAGAATCGTGTGAGAGTAACATGTTCCAATACCTGTTCCCAGTCATATACTGAAAGATTTAGAACTTGAGTTTCAGGGTCTTTGATGACAAAAGTGAATTCCTCGTTCCATTCGGGGTTCAAGTTTTTATGTTTCACGGTTGTTTTCTTGGACGGCAGCTTGTCATCACTGAGGCTTAGCTTCACATAAGGGTCAGATGCTCCTAAAAGGTCCTTCTTCTTGAGCTTCATTGCTCTGAGAACCTTCACATTAAGTATTCCAACAGGTTTCTTCATTGCTCTGTCAGTCAGCAATCTGATTAGAAATAGTAGAACTTCGCATATTTGAACCCTTGTGGGTACACAAGTTCTACTGGAACACGTATGTATATTCGCTCTTACTTTGCCGGATCCATGATCTGAACTTCAAGTCTTTTAGGCCATAAATACATATTTGCGACCTGATCTTTGATAAGTTCCTGAAGAAGCAGAACGCCCCTTTATTTTGTGAGAAAAATCACGTAAGATTTTGACAAAAATGTTTGAGAGGACAAATAACAATACCTGGACAAATCTGTATAGTCCAGGAACAGACATTAAATCTGCCCCAAGCAGCTTTACTCCGAAGTCCACATGAGGCTACAAATTCAGAATTTAAAGATAAAACAAGATATCATGAACTAGAATCATGTAATTGATAGTTCACTTCACTTGTATGACTGTTGTACAGACAAAAACACGTGCAAATCTCTGGATCCCTTTTTAGGTAGTACTCCATTTTTTCGACAGAATTAGCAGCAACAAACCGAACCTATCATTACACACCTTCTCCATCAGAGAAACGTGAATATTTGCAAAACAAGGAAAGCTTGGAACCAGCGGCTTTAATGTGATCCGAGGATTCGCAAATACTTGCAAGTCGATAACCTGCAATGCCCGAAATGGAAAACCGGATCACTATGGCTGGAAATCGTGTAGCTGAAATAACTTTTCGACTCACTTTATCGTGGCCAAGAGGATAAGAAACGAAACAAAAATAGAAATTTTCATTATTGTAACAGAGACAATACCTGGACTGTAGCTCTCAACCCGAATGCTTTGGCAGCGACAAGAACATTAGGATTAGCAGCCCACTTCAAGCCTAGTTCCATTATCAATTCCTTCTCTTCTGTGTTGTATACTTTCATTCCTAAATTTTTCAATTTACGTTTTATGGTAAGAAATTACATATTCGGAACAAAGAACAAGCTTGTGGCCAAACAAGAATTCAACTAATTTACGATCTGACCTTCAAATTATGGGCAGTTTTAAAACACTATATACTTTTTCATGGAACATACATAATTGCACATTCGACGTCGAGGGACGTGATGTCTAGGGTGTTTGCATATGCTTTTCAAAAGTGCTTATCTGTTTTCGAACAAAAAAAAAAAGATTTTGAGTGTTTTATTTTATTACTTCTTCTATTGTTTTTCTAAATAAATCAGGTAAAAGCTGAAGCAGAGAAACAAGTCATGCCATGTTTTTTGCTGCTTTAATTTACGTGATGACAATTTTATAATTAATTGAAATTCATTAAGTTACTTTTTTTTTTATTTTAATAGCAAACACTCAATCTTTTTGCTTAAAAGTAACTTTTTTCAATTTTAAGCAAAAACATCATAGAACTGTTTTATATAAGCAATTGCAAACACACCATGAGAGTGATTAAGTTTTAAAAGAGATCAAGAAATCAATTCATTGAGTATCTCCAATATAATTTTTGTCACACCATGAGAGCGATATAAGTTTTAAAAGATATCAAGAAATCAAGTCATTAGGATTTGAGAATCTCCAATATAATTTTTGTCACGACTTCTGACTCCTCAAGCTATATCGGTACCCGATTAATCTGAAGTTAGGTTTAGGCGGACACATTATGGAAATAAGCTTTTCCAACATCTCTATTCTCCATTAAGAAGACTCAAACGTGATATCATTTGTTTTAGAAAAAAAGAGAGAAGCTAAATTTGTCATTGAAACTAACAGATGTTCGCTATAGTCTCGCCTATAAATCTAAAGAATTTTGCATAAAACCAAGTTGAAATTTCTAGAAAACTATTATCAAACTATGTGCTTTTACAAAATAGATATTGATGGAACGAGAGTAGTGAAGCTACACCTTGAAATGTTGGCGGAAGGCAGCCCAAAGTTAATGCTTCAAAATCTACTGAATCAATCTTGTATTTTGGAATTTGCTCAGCTATGATTGGTTCTGCTATTTTCTTTGACATCTTACATATTGCCTGAGGAACTTAGAATCTCAATATAGCCGTAAACAACTTAGAATTAAGCACATTATAAAAGGTACCTTATCTAAATAAGGCCACATATACTCTATGAATTTGTTCAGCCAATCAATCTGCAAAGGGATATATGCAGTTAGAAACTGTGAACTACAACTGGGCATGAGCAAAATGGATATGAAGTCAGAAGTTTACCCGGTCGTAGTCCGGATTTTTTATCCAAAGTGGTATCTCTGGGAGCAGTTGTTGGAGGGTTTTAGAATCTAGCTCGGTTAGGGGACGGATCTCAGGATCCTGCAAAGTGTTCATTTCGAACAAGTGAAAACAAGCACGTCAAAACTGGCCAATGTTGACAAAACTAGACATAGTTAGCAGAAGAGCAACTCACCACGCAAAAAGGCTTATGAGTATCATAAAGCCTAGGCGCAAGGCACGAGACAGGACATGCTTCTTCTAATGTTTGAAATCACTCAGAACTAGATATTGGCCTTACCAAATTATTACGTTGATAGAACAAATATCTATTAATCTATTAGCGAAAATGAACGACTATTATCTTGCATTTCACCTAGAACTTCTCTATATTTAAGGTGCATTTAAAAAGTTATTTGAGACTGAGAAGCATATCAAACTTGGGGCTTTATGGTCAAGCCGTGCACTTCATCGAAGGATTCGAGCCTTAAATTGTCTTGAGGCATGGAGATTGAGCCTGAAGGAGCATCGAGTCTACCAGCACGCTTTATGGGATTTTAATAACTAATCTATTGCATTCGATTCGTGCACTAAATTTATCATATAACAGACAATGAGAACTTTTCTATGTTTCACTTTCTTGGCACCTAAAATATGGTGAAAATGCAAGCCTAAAATGGGGAGCCAAAATTTCAATTTTTGGTCTATTAGTGAGAGAATCCCTCGAGTTACATATCAACCAACAATTATTTTGTAGAACCTCTGTTGTATCACAAATTAGCCACTCCTTGAAAATCTCGTTAATTTTTAACATTTGATGCCTGCACTTTAATACAGCCATTAACATGAACTTGAACAAATGAAGATGATAGTAGCTTTTCCTCAGCCTGGCCTTCTAGTGTTCTGCCTCTCAATTGGAGCAACAATATTAACAACATAGTTGAAAAGATGTCGAAAACCAACCAAATGGTCTATATGTGAAAACATCTTAACTTTGTACATTACTCCACAATTTCTAGCGGAATCAACAAAGAATTGTGACAGAAAATGAGCAAATTATGTCTCCAGAAATTAATGGTCACCACTTATTCCAATTCTTCACTCTATTTAAAAAAAAAAAAAACCAAGAATTTCAGTGTTATGTTTGAATAGAATAGCAAAAAATTATTATTTTTGAAAAAAATGCTGCATATAGGACCTAAAAACGGCGTTTTACAGCCTTTCAGAACACCATTTATTGAAGCAAAAGTACTAAACAGAAAGATTGTGTTAGAACCTATTTTTTTGCAAAATTTGATCATAAACACACAATTCATGCATATGTAAAGGTGAAAAAGAGAAGTGACCTTCACATCATTTGGTTGAGCGTGAAAGAACAGATAGTATCCGATCACAAGCCCGACAGTGAGCCCGATTCCGAACCCGAAAGCACCCAATATCGTACTTATAATGCCCATCGCCAACTTTCTTTCACAGATAACACACAGTGAACATGGTCTTGATCAAGAAAAGGGGCTGAAATTCAAGAATGGCATCACATTATGGTCATTTTTCGAGAACAAATGATTGCTTCGAAAGGTACCAAAAGTGAAATTTTTGGTTAAAGAATGTTGAAACGTTAAAAAGAAACGGATACAAAATCGAAAAATATTTTTAGAAGTTGATGGGACAAAAATGAGGTTGATTATGAGAAAAGAGAGCAATAAAAGGTGAAAATTAATGCATATTCAACAATCCCTTAACTTATGGATCAACACATAACGGCTTTGGTTACTATTCAACCGCGCATCCCATGCTTTGGTTTTTTACCCACAAACATTAGTGCTTATTTTGCTAATTCAAGAACGAGTAACGATGCAAAGATTTGGATTAACAATTATTATTATACTAGTTATTTTTGCACCACGCAAGGCGCGGTGCCTGTGATCAGCTTATTTGGTCTTTCGTTTTCTAGATTCACGTTTTCAAAGTCTATCTTATATCGTTTGGCAACAAGAATCTATGTATTTCTTACTATGTAATCCTTAAGCATAGTTTTTGGGATGAATGTCTTTAAGAAACAACCATGGTTCGCAGAAACGGGAACGGAACGGCCGGAACGGCCGGAACGGCCCGGCCGTTCCGAAACGGGAACGGAGGTGAGCGTGCCAAAGTTCCAGCTTGTAACGCATGTTGCTCTGGAAAGGCGTTATGTAATCGGATATCAGCGATATATCGGTGGAACGGAGGTGGAACGGCGGAACGGTGCGGCGCGGAACGGATGTGAATTAAAAAAAAATTGAATTTTTGAATTTTCTTTCAATGGAATGAAAGAGAGATTGAGGATGAACGAAACGATGGAGAGAGTGAGATGTAGTAATTATATGTGGGGTCTAAAGTTATAGTTTTCTTGTTTGTTTTTATTTAAAAGTAGTTTATTTGATTTAAAAATTTAAAAAAAACGTTTATTAATCTGAAATGATATTAATAATTCTGAAATATAAAAGTTATTAGGAATTATTTAAATAAATTGTTATGTGTATTTTAATAATTTTATAATTAAATAATTTTTTAAATAATTTAATTTTTGTAAACCAAATGATAAAAAATATTATGAGATATTAAGGATAAATTTATATTTTACATAAGATTTAATGATTTGACAATTTACTTGAAAATTTAACTAAATAGAAATTAAATGAAAAATATTTCATTTAGTTTGTTGATTTTATATTTTTATTAATATTATGATTTGAAGGTAAAGTAGTCTTGTTATGGTTGTAAAAATTTTAGTATATACTGAGGATAAATTTATGTTTTAATAAGATCTAAAAAAAAAATTAGTTTGTTATTTTCTTAAAAATAATCTTTTTAAATATTATTTATGAATCAAAGAAGATGAAAATAGTCTACCCCAATTTATTAGAAATAGATACTTAGTTATCGTTGTTTATAATTAAAGAAGATTAAAAATATTTTTTTCAAACTATTCAATCTTTTTGAATTTTTTAATATTATTTTTAAAAAATCCGCGCCATGACCGTTCCGTAAAATGTCATTGGAACTGGAATGATGATCTCCGTTCCAGGCACCGTTCCCGCGATTGCGAACCATGGAAACAACAGAGGAGATTAACTGATATTCTACTTCTTCCCAGTTGTGTACCTTGATGACAAGAGGATGTTGGCATATATTCTTCGTCTTACACCAAAGATACGAATTTTCATAATCGAAAAGAAAACCTTCCCAACTTCAGCGCAGTCAATGTCATATCTTGGATCATCATTCATAAAAAATTTGATCCCAACTATCTGTCAGTAAAAAAAAAGGTCTCAGGCGGTTGAAAAATATTCTTAAATTTTTTGAATCATTAATTGTAGCATTTACGGAAAAGGTACCTGTAAATTTCTGATTCAGGTCTGGATTACCCATCCAAAGCAAAGTGTTTGCCAAAATGAATCTCCTAAAAGAGATCCGAAGTGTTTCTCAATCCATTCAACAGTGTGTTCTTTAATTGCATTCTGTCGGGACCTATGAAGACCTGCAAAAAAACTAGCTATTATCTAGGCTAACAAATAAATGAAGGATTGACTATGACACGTATGTATTTTACCTTAGCAAGATTTCTGAAGCAGGTGGTCGTGTAATTTTTGTACTACAATAAGGCTTGGATTAGATCCGTCAGTATTAAATGGGGCTGAGAGATGGCTCCATCGTACCAGTCTAGATCAACTTTTGGGCACAAAACAAAATAAAGAAATCAAATATGATATATGATAATGCATATTCCCAACCGAAAAAAACATACTCAGAATAACAGAATTTCGAGTTCTTTTATCATGTCTACTTTGATTAGAGATGAAAGCAAAACAATTTTGATCTTCCATATTCAAATTTTGAAGAAAAGTGGAAGCTGTGTAGGATTGCGGACCAGGAGGATTTGTCTCGTCGATCACCACGTCCACAGTCTAACCATAATACATAAATAATTAAAATAAATGATTTTTGATTTATTTCTTTGTAAAATGACAAAGGCATATTACAAACATTAAACAGAGCAAGATATATTTGCTAAATTGTCTTTTAAAATGTAAAGCTTGATTATTAAAAAAAACATATAAATTGAGATTATAGCTTAAATATTCAATAGTTACCTTGATACGCATGTTAATAATGGAATATAATAGTCGATACACATTGGCCTATATTAACCTTCAGTCAAGTAAGATTGAGCATATTATAGAATAAATTCTGCAACATCCCTGTTTATACACAAAATTTGAAATAAACTCCATATATTTTGCACTTGTGGGGTGATCTTTTTTATTTGGCGAACCATAACTACAAGAAAGGAAAAAAAAATAGTTTTGAATTGTGCACTTACATGAATAAGAAGATAACTGTTGCCATCAAGTCCATTCTTGATGGCTTTAAAAGTCTGCCCATAATATAGTTGAAAGTTAGCATCTTCCACCTGCGAAATGTTTTGAATTTTCACCCTCGGAGAAGCAGCAGCATTAGCAATTCCAATATTAGCTTCAAAAATTAAGAAACGGACACTAATATGCCAAAAAAATCTTGAAAATATTGTTGCAGGCATGGCCTAAAAATTGGGATTGAATTACCCTTTCTAGTTCTTCCCTTTCTCTTTATATATGGGAATAATATCTCTCTGACCAACAACATTAATATATTAGGATTCATGTCATTATAAAGAGAAATAAATATATTTAGAAGAATGGCACCAGTGTGTGTTCTCATACGCAACCCCATTCAATACTTCTTCCTTGCTTGTTGAAATCGTATTTTTATGATTGCTCATACTTTTATGGAATGTAATGACTGAGAATATGGTGGTTCAATGGAAGGTTGTTTATGCAACAGTAGCATAAAATTTGATTCTTCGATGGGAAGTTTTAACTAAAACATAAGTTACAAGGGACCATGGCGAATTCAAAATCGAAGCAAACAGAAAGCGGATAGGAAATTCAATACGTAATGAGTGATTCCCTCCAAATGAGCCATTATGCAACAGATCAAACATTTCTAAACTAAAAATAGCCAATATAATTTTCTCAAAATCAAGAAAGGTCATACCTTCATTCAATAGCTACCATGATTCTCCCAGGGAAATGCTTCTTGAAAAACCAGTTAAGCTTCCGCTACTTTCCATATCCTGACCACACGCATCATTGAAAACATTAGAATAGCTCCTCTTGAACCTCGACCCTAACAACCTCCTCAGATACGCACAATAAATTTGGAAACGCCATGCTTTTTTGCAGTCCATAACTAATATCATTACCATCATTATTCCATAAAATCTTACTGAAATTCTCCGAGCAGCAGCCCTTTAGCCCGAAACAGTTAAGAAATCAAGAAACCTCTGCTCAAAATGCGCAAAACATTTTCCTAATTCCAACTTCAATCTCATGATACCAGACAAAGAATCAATCCAAGATTAATTTCAACAAACAAGAGAACGTACAATACAAGGGAAATAATCCATTAATCAGAAACTATCACCAAATCATGAAATAAAAAGTTAAAATCGAAGTTCTGAACCTTCAAACTTACATATGTAGTGCCTTGAGGAACTTGTCGTACTCCGGCTCCATCCAGATCTCACGCGACCTGGACAACAACATGGACAACCAATCGAAAAAGACAGGAAACAAAGCCTAATACCAATCTTACTCACTGAAAAACACACGTGAAAACAATAACAAAAATTCATCAAACATGACAAAATAAGCAACGCTAACTTAAACAAGGAAAAACCAAATGACAAACTCACAAAACACATTAACACAGTAAAGCAAAAGACACATGTGAACAGACTCCTTAAATTTCTCCTCCTCAGGGAACTGAAGTATGAGAAAAACCAATTCTCTGCTCAACAAAGACATTTCCACCTCAAATTCAGAAACAAAAACTCAAGAATACAAGAACAACCTTCAACTACAAGAACTCTATACACATGTCAGCCAAGGAAATGGCATCGTCCAAGGCACACAGAGAATATCAGATACCAAACAAGCCAAAAACACAAAATCCCAAGTAAAAACATTAGCAAACAACATAAACAAAATCTGGGCAGGAGAACCAACCTCACGAAAAACCTTCAGCAATAAGCAGGAAAACCTGGAAATCAGAAATGGAACACCAAAAAGTTATATCGAAGAACATAACTTATAGAAGGAAAAAAGGGTTCTCAAACCACGAGATGGGCAGGTGCAGCTGAGAAGAAATGATGGCACCCACCATCACTCGAATCCCTGCAATGAAAAGTGTAAGGAAAAAACGCCAAAGAGCTCATGCAGAACAAGCACAAAAATTCGGTCACTGACAGTGACCAGGGAGCAACAGCATAGGACCTCCTTTGTCCGAGATAAAGAAAGAGAGCAGGTGGCGTACCAACAGCCACAACCATCAACCACAAGCCCAATACCGAGGTTACTGTTCATCAGGAGCTAAAAATAAGACCCAGAACACTGTAGATAGTGTTCTGGGCTTATTATATTGTTAAATATATGGGAACAATGATTCTCCCTATTGAATATAATGTTCGAACATGATGTTTGAGCTGATTTTGCATATTCACCATTGATATCTAATAATTGGTCAAGCTCTTAATAAAGGTCCAAAGGTCGGTTTAGGCCCACTTCCGGCAACCTCAATAGCACTTTGGATGAGTTATCCCCAACTACAGTTGGCCTCGGCCACTACGGGCTAAATGTCTGGCATCAGCATGAGCTCGCTCATTTAACTCGCCCAGCTGCCTCCGTGCCATGGTCGAGCTCATAGCTTTCTCAATAGGCTTTGTTGACTGCGTCTGAGGTCACTTGCGGGCCAAGCACGTAGCCCCGCCTCGGGCAAGCTCAATAGCTCTCCCAGCAGCCGAGCTAGTTTGACCGACAGCCTTTCTGGCCCCTTCGGGCCAAGCAAATGGTCCCGCCCTAGGGTAGCTCACTAGCTCGTTCGGGTGACCTCATTGGTCCCTCCTGGCGAGCTCATAGGCTACAAGAGCATGGACCCAAGTGAACCCATGAACTATACCAAATGCATTTGTCAGGGTGTTTGTTTGATAGGAAGTGAGGTGAAGAATGCCTTACAAAGATCTCGAATAACCTCAGCAATAGTAATCGCAGTGGTTGTGATGGCGAGCTAAGACCATGTGGTTGCATTGGCGAGCTAAACATCGCAGAACAACCCTTATCTTCAAGTACGAACATGATCTTAAAAGCTGCATACAAACTATATAGAGAACATGACATCTGCCTATGGTTCCGGCTCTAAGACGTTGGTCCCCACTCGTAGTTTCAAATAATGTCACATAGGCTTATGACAGATGGTTGAAACTTGAAAGTTAATCTCCCATCCCACCTATAAATACCAGGTTGGTTGAAGGTATGAATGTGGACACTCTATATTCATTCTTAAGAGCATTTCTTCATTTATCTATCATTTGATGAAGTCATTAACTTGAGCGTCGGAGGGGACACGTCTGAACACCTTTCTGTCCCCCTGCTCACAGAGTATGCAGTAGAGCATATCCTTATCTCTCCAGGCGAGAGTCGAGCACATTCTTGACTCCACAGCTGAGCACGTAGCCAAGCACATCCTTAGCACCACAGCCGACCGCATCCTTTGCTTTGCAGTCCAGCTCATCCTCGGTTCCGAAGGAGGATGACATCCTTAGTGCCCCACCTTGTAGCTCATCCTTGGCTTGCTGGAACCAGGGTACGAGCAATGCCCTCCGACGGCAGACTGGGGGAACATGAGCATGTGAGAACCAGCGCAGTCCATTACCAACAAGAATATGATGCTCTCAAGAAGAATCAAGCTCCTCCAGTGATGAAGATCCTTGACCGCCCAAATCATGAAAAGTGTTAAGGTCTGGCAAAGTCATTCAGAAGGAGTAACTCCTCTCCCGAGTTCGGGAGACCCAGAAGTCCACAAACGAATGAACAATATGTAGAACAAAGTTAAAATATTGAGGCAACAACTGGGGAACAATGCTACTGCCTGAGAGAAGGAAAATATTTCCCCCGTTTTACAATCACCCAAACAAAGGAGATTCAATAAAACTTCAAGCAACCAAGTATGGAATTATGCATTGATATTATGAGGGGCCAATTGTCGGATATAACTGAATACACATGTATGGTCGGGCCAGCATGAATCAGCATTCTAAAACCAATCCTGGGACGAATATCCAAAATCTCATCCCTTATTGTCGAGCTCCCAGCGTGTCATGTACGATGAAACTACTAGTCAGCCCTGTGTGCGGGAGACCTCAACGATTGTCAAAAGATGCCAACCTATGAATATACCAAGCTGACAACCGAGCTATTAGCTCATAAGGCCAAACTATCAAGAGTTCATCCCTTTCCCGCATGAGCTCCTCGTTGAACATTAACCTTGTCCAAGTCTCAGCATTTCCCCTCCTGGAGAGCTCCTTCATCGCTCCGCAGTTTTGTGCTTACGGCTGAGCTACAAGTAGAGATGTCAAACGGAGCGGACGGCACGATGCACGGCACGAGCACGGCACGGCACGTCACGGCACTGTAGCATGGGCCGTGCCGGGCCATAGGGTGCCAGCCCGTGGGCCGGCACGGCACGGCACGAATAGTAAATATTTTTTTTTTTTAAAACTGGTAGCAGGCGATCGATCGCCAGTTAGGTGGTGATCGATCGCTACACCAAAAAATAAAAAAAAATAAAAAAAACTTGAAATGGGCCGTGTCGGCACGGCACGGCACGAAGCACGGCACGTAGGGGCCGTGCCGGGCCCGGCCCCTTGTGGAAATGGGCCGGCACGGCACGGCCCATTTTCGAAACGTGCCGGCATGGCACGGCACGAATAGTGCCGTGCCGGCAGGATTAACGGGCCGTGCCGGCACGGCACGGTGCCGGCACGGCACGTTTGACACCTCTAGCTACAAGCATTGCCCGGGCTACAAACCACATTCTCAGGTCCGCATCCGAGCTCATCATTGTCTTAGCACCCGAGCTGATGGGAACTATGAGTTTCCCGACCTATCAACATGTTATCCTCAATGGCCAAATTATCAACATGTTATCCTGAATGGCCAAATCATCAACATGTATGTCCGAGCTCCCAAAATGTCAACAGGTGATCCCTTATGGTCTGGCTATCAGCGCATCATCACCTTATGGCCAGGAATCCAACATAACAATATCCAAGCCGACCGGTTAATAGAGATAACTCATAACCTAAGAGCATGGAGATGGTTCATTGATCAGAACCGTTTCGATAAATATGGAGAAAAATCACACTAAGAGAAGGGATATGTGTAGATAGTTATCAACTCAGCTCAGAGGAGTTTAGCGATGTCATGTATGTTTACCCAACCTGTCGTGGTTACGCCCAACCGAATCAGTTGAGCTGCGGTTACGCCGATCTCATTTGCATTGGTTACGCAAGTGCCTTTCAGGGGTGTTTACTCAACCTGTCGTGGTTACGCTCGACAGAGAATCAACCGAGCTGCGGTTACACCGAGCTCATTTGCCTTGGTTACGCCAAGTTCCTTTCAGGGGTGTTTACCCAACCTGTCGCGGTTACGCCCGACAGAGAATCAGCTGAGCTGCGATTACACCGAGCTCATTTGCCTTGGTTACGCCAAGTGTCGTTCAGGGGTGTTTACCCAACATGTCGCGGTTACGCCCGACAGAGAATCAGCCGAGCTGCGATTACGCCGAGCTCATTTACTTTGGTTACGTCGAGTGCCTTTCAGGGGAGAGAATCAGCCGAGCTGCGGTTACGTAGAACTCATTTGTCTTGGTTACGCCAAGTGCCTTTCAGGGGTGTTAACCCAACTTGTCGCGGTTACACCCGACAGATAATCAGTCGAGCTGCGGTTACGCCGAGTTCATTTGCCTTGGTTACGCCAAGTGTCTTTCAGGGGTGTTTACCCAACCTGTCGCGGTTACGCCCGACAGAGGACCAATCGAGCTGCAGTTACGCCGAGCTCATTTGCTTTGGTTACACCGAGTACCTTTAGGGGTGTTTACCCAACCTGAAGCGATTACGCCCGACAGAGGATCGACCGAGCTGCGGTTATGCCGAGCTCATTTGCATTTGTTACATCAAGTGCCTTTCAGGGGTGTTTACCCAACCTGTCACGGTTACGCCCGACAGAGGATCGGCCGAGCTCATTTGCATTGGTTACGCCAAGTGCCATTCAGGGTGTTTACCCAACCTTTCGTGGTTACGCCCGATAGAGGATCAGCAAAGCTGCGGTTACGTCTAACTCATTCACATTGGTTATGCCAGGTGCCTTCAGGGGTGTTTATCCAACTCTCTTTGGTTACCTCAAGTATGTTCAGGGGTGTTTATCCAACTCGCATTGGTCACACCAGTGCCTTCAGTGGTGTTTACCTGGCCCGTCTTGGTTACGCCAAGTGTTGTCAATGGTGTTTACCCAATTCGCTTTGATTACTCCAAGTGCTCTTCAATGGTGTTTTCTCAATTTACCTTGGTTATTTAAAACCTTTTTCGAGGACGCAGAGTGGCCGATCTGCGGAGAAGGTCTATTTATCCGAGCTCTAGCCCAGCTAACGAGCTCTAACCTAGCTCCCGGGTTATAACCAGTATCCGAGCTTTAGCCAGCGTTCGAGTTCTTTTATGATCTAGTTTTGTATCCAGCAATCGCACAACATTTGGCCGCACCCGGGTGAGCTAATCAGCTTGACCCAGCCTCCTCCAGGTCAGGGGCGAGCTCATAGCTTGCCCAGTACTTGTCCCAACGACTGTTGGCCGCAAGCACACAAGCTTATGCATTGATGGCTTGTCTAGTCAAGGTCAACTCTTTGCAATACCAACTTGCCTAGTCGAGATCAAATCATTGCATCTCTAGCTTTTCAAGCCAAGTCCAAGTTCATGCTTTGATTAGATGCCTTGACGTAGTAAAAGTTTAAATTTGGAAATTGATTACATGCATCGATCAAGTCATATAGCGTTTGTCCCATTATCATCTATAAATTTGTGGGAGACGTCGCCCGCATCCGACTTTTCACGTACGATTCAACTCGGACTCGATGGGGAGTAGTGATACCCGGACGGGTCAAACCCGTAAAAATAGCTCAAATATCGGCCTTAGCTCACCCGAACATACGCAAAAAATATTACTGAATCAACACCTTGGGCGAGCTCCATGAGCTAATCCACTTAGCCTTAGGCGAGCTCCAAGCTCGCCCAAGGAGGGTGAGCTCTCCCACTTGGCCTTGGGCTAGCTCCTAGCTCGCCAAAGGGGGGCGAGCTCACAGGGCTAGCCCAACCCACCTTGGGCGAGCTCACCAGCTCGTCTCAGTTGTTTGGTCTTGTTGGTCTTTCTGAGCTAAGTCACCAGAACTCCCAAGCAACCTCACTAGTCAAGTATGCCAAGCTCCAAGAATGCCTATCTCCTAGCTCCGAGCATGCCTAGCTCCCAGCATGCCTAGCTCCAAACATGTGTAGCTCCAAGCATGACTATCTCCTAGCTCCTAGCTCCGAGCATTCCAAGCTTCGAGCATGCCTAACTCCCAGCATGCCTAGCTCACAACATGCTACACCCAAGCATGCCAATAACTTGATTTAGTCAAACTAGTGGGCGAGCTCAGAGCTCGCCCATGCCACCTACCAAGCAGGCTTAGAGCTTGCCCGAAGTCCTTTCTGGCCCATGTTGGCATGGATGAGCTAAAATTCATAGCTCGCCCTCACAAATCAGATAAAAGGTACGACCAATATCTTCAAGTATGAATCGGACCCTAAAAGCTGCAGGCATATCGTACGGTGAAAGTGACATGCTCTGGTCCCCGGCATAAATCAGATCCTAAAGGCTGCGAGCATATCGTACGGGGAGAGTGACAGCTACTGGTCCCTGGCTCTGAGACCCTGGTCCCCACTCTTAGCTTCAGAAGATGTCCCCTAGGCTCCTGACATGCGGTTAAACGTTGTCTCACTTCCATCTCCCTATAAATACAAGGTTTGTTGACGAGAAAAGGTGTCCACTATACTCATAACTTCAAGTTCATCTCGTTACTCTGTCATTTTTTCCGATTTCTGAATTGAGCGTCGGAGGGAACCCTCCGGGACATCCTTTCGGCTCCCTTCTCACACTTGTTTGTGATTTCAAGCATCACAAGCACTCGGAGCTGTTATTGGAGTTGCTACCAGCACCCTTCGTTCACCGGAAAGAAGACGTATCATTTTTAGCAAGCGTCAGAAAACAAAGCTAATGTTTACTCCTTACACGTTCATCTTCAAACATCAATTCATGAAGCTCAATTCGAACATCTGTACATTAGATAAATGGCAGAAAAGAGAAGGAAACTTCAAACAGGAAAAAAACAAGATAAATACCACGTCCAACTTGGATCAAATTTACAAGAGCCTTTTTTATGGTATTTTAAATCAACAAAAGTGCCAAAAAAATTATGATGCAATATTGACATAGAACACTTATTTCTCACAGCTTGGAGAGCCAATGAATCCGTTGTTATCGGAGGCTACATACACTGGATTGGTAATATTTTCGTTTGACATTGAATGTAATGATGAGACCATTCGATGGACTCCTGTGCTTCAATTACCAAATATATAGGCAAACATTTCCTACCAATGGGCAGTTCTCTATCCGTTGACTGTGAATCCAGCGAGTTTTTACGGATGGGAAATGAATCCAGAAAATGGAAGGTGGACCATGTTTCTTGGGTTTGATTTTAAAACTCTAAATTCCAAATTTAAGTACTTGTTTCCCAGTTTTACGGGATCGATAATTCCCTTTGGTTGGTTAGCAGTTAGGGAGGTGGTCTTCACTCTTCAGTACTTCACACACATGCATACCCTATAATGTTAAGATGAGAAAATCAGTCGTTTGAGTAGGAGAATGATGGAAAACCATACCTTCAAGGTTCCAACTCAAACGAGGGTAGCATCAATGTAGCCCCATTTTCAAGCTCATGTGAACAACCTAGTTTGGTTGGAAGAAGGATTTCAAGTGAACATACTATGAAAGAGATACGGAAGACCAATTTCAAGGTTGTCTTGCACCTGAACTGCGATTCTAAAATGGGTGTGAGTCTCCTAATTAATTTGATTTTTGGTGTCTTAGTTGATGGAAGGATATACTTGATGCTACATGCTTGTTTGATTTATGTTTTTCCCAATTCATGTGAGCGATGATCTTACAATGATGATATGTTTATAAGTTATTTATATAAAACTTGTTTTGGATTAAAGAACATTCATGCTCGAACTTCAGTGTATCGAACCAAACTACAATCCCAATTTGCTGTAAAATGTGAGTCGCCCTAACCATGATGTGAAGTTTGTAAAAGTTTATGGTGATGATAATACAGAAAGTATTATGCATAACTGTGCGTAAGGAAGACGAGATAAGGAGGGAACCCCAAGGGTGAAGGCCGTGTCACAATAAACCAATCAATCTCTGGTGCTTACCTAAGTCACATAACTCCGATACGCATGCGGATGTGGATGCTCGAGTGCGTTAATTTTTTTAAAAAAAATTGAGTGCGGGTGCGCCTATATATATATATATATATATATATATATATACACTGATGAAATGAAGTCAAACTACATAATATACATTATATTTAACAAACTTACATCATTATTATATTATTTACAACTTTACAATATGAAGTTCTTAACAACTTTTGCATTTGCAGCTTCATCGTTCTTAAAAAACATTAAAATCAGATCTTATCGTTGGATCTAACATTTGCATATTTGCAAAACGTTATAACCAGTTATAACAATATAATTCAAATCTTGTATCTGATCGTTCATTCTAGAAGGAATTCTCCGAAAAATATATTTTAGAGAATGAAAATTGAAAATGAAAATGAAGTATTAATATTTTGTTTTATTTTAAGATATAAAATAACGAATTTTAAAATGAAACCAAATTTTACATCTGAATTTCAACATATATGATTTATTACGAACGACTCATATTATTTTCAAAAAATTATATTATTATCTAATCAAATGATTAATATAAATATTTAAATTAACTCAATAAAAATAAAAATTTTATTTATAAAATTTATTCTATTAATTTTCATGCAAAATGCTAATATCAAAATTATTATTATTTCCTCCGTAAAAATGTTACAAAATCACAGATTTATCATACTTTCTTTTATCACATATATTAATATTTCATATGTTATGCATTTTCATGAATTCATTACAGAATATATAATATAATTTTTTTACCAACCCAAAGTACATAGAAACATGGAAATTTATCTGAATCCAAAATCGGATAATTTTTTTTTATAATTAAAAAAAGCGGAGAATTAAAAAGGATTAACAAGACTTAATAAACTTAGTGCGCGACTTAGTAAATCTTAGTGCGTGAATATAAATTCTTAGTGCACGAATTAGAAATTATTAATTCACCTTAATGCGACGCACACGCACTCAGTTTGTCAGTTCGCAGCGGAGCGCCAGTGCATAGAGAGGGTAGGGAGGTTATGTGACTTAGGTGCTCACTAGCAAGCAAGATAATCAGAAGGAAAAGTATATATATTATGCAATATATTCTCTCCCCCAACCCCTTCTTTTCTTCTGATAATCATGGGATAATGGCATAATTTGCTGCGTCTATATCTTATTAAGCACAGTAGTTTTAGTTTCGAGGGGGGGATTTGTGCAAAAATCGCTATGGAGTTTCATATTTGTGATGTTTATTCTAACTACAGAATGAATAAGGGATTGGTGCAAAAAGATCATAATAAAAAAGGCAGCAGCAACAGCAGCTCGTAGGTGGATTGAGAGACCTATCATTTCCCCATTGGGTGCTTCATTGAACGCAGCAGTGTTTGTGTAATGCCAATGTGCTTTCTGTATAGATTCTCGGAAACGAATAGTTGGAGACTGGTCATGTTTTCTATGCTCTTATACTAACTGAACCAAGTATTTGTCACATATCCTTAATGGAGATATTAGCTTCTGTCAAACTCATTACATAGTAAACAAGCATGAACTGAAGATATCCTCCAATGTATTTTAATCAGCAGAGGGCCATTTTCAGTTCCACGCGGATGGAAACTACAATTTAAAGGGAGAATATGTAGGCTTGTTGGTTGGGGTTCAAAAAAAGTGTCGACTGATTCAAAGCACCTAGCAACGGCATTTTACCCAAGCGAAAATAAGATTATCAAGAAACAAAGTTGTTTTGGTGGAACGGTATGAAGGATGAGTCCAATTTCATCATCAGCAAGTCAAGGCAGGCTGAATGTCAAAAGCGAGGTAGAAAGTTATATAATCTCGAAATTCCAGCATGGAAGTGAAAGCATATATACAAGTTTCAGCAAAACCAATGCCTTTGGTTTTTTTTTTTTAAGACAAGAATGCCTTAGTATTTGAAACAATAAAAATGAAAATCAGGGGAGGGGGAGGAATACAACAGATTCTTGTCACTCGGAACGCGAATTTAGGTCAGTTGGTTTCCCAAAATGTAGGTCACCACACCAGGCTGCTACCGCGAAAAAGAAACAAAGTAATCATTCTTAGTTCAGAAATCTGAAGAAGTCTAAGGACTCCCCTTCTAGTAAATGATCTTGATAAATCCAAAATGCTGCAGATTTAGGAGTTCTCGGTTTGTTTATATGCACAAACAGGGCAAGTGTAAAAGATGGTCTGCCCTTCATCGGCAGATCGAATCTGGATTTAAGAAAGAAAAGGAAGAAGTAGAGCTACTTAGACACAAAACATAAAATGGGCGAAGGAAAAGGACACGATAATTAAGTTTGGTGCGCACAAGCAGGGAGGAAAATTACCTGTCTGGCAACATAAGCCAAACCCAAGTGCTGGCATGCTCTACATTTTGCATTATAATCCTACAGGAATAAGAAGGAAACATCGGATCAAATTTAATAATTTATACCATTAGTCTAGCAAGAATAAGAGCACAAATTTCCAACCATTTGTTTTAGTTCCTTTTGTTCTTCAATGTCATCCAATGAAGATATTCCCAGCTCCCTCCTCATATCCTACAAATATGTGAGGAAGCAGTCATAGAACTATAGGGCATGACTCAAAGAAACATTTGCCCATAAAAGGCCCACGAATTTTGGCATGTAATTAGTAGTTGGGAAACCAACTTTGAACCTAGCCAAATAAACATTATACCATCACCCAGTGAAAGAACAATTGCCACAAACACAATCAGAACATACCTCGGCACTAATTGTGTACCGGATCTCTTTTCCAGCAATATCTGATAAAGGAATGAAAATATAAGATCTTGAATAAATCAGCAGGAAAATATATATATTTGTGAATGAACAGGCCAAACACAAATCCTGAAACTAATCTTATTATTACCGCATATGCCCTGCTATAAAGTAATTAATAGTTCAATCAGATCAATGTAATCAATTAATAAATCAACTTTCAATCGATACCGAACTCAACTTGAACACCATCTCAGTAATTTTTTATGATTCAAAGTAAAGATTGATCCAGATAAAATTCTCGTGCCAAGCTCTTTGTTACGTTCTTCTCTACTTCAAACTATTATGCACAGTAGAGGAGCCAATTTTACTCAGTGAGCAAAACTAAAATGCTAAAAATTGGAAGGGAGTCAAAACCACTTTTACGCATATTATACATGAAAATCAAATGTGTCAAGAAAATTTTATACAGGCAGCTGCTGGTTCCCTCAATATATCACAAGAAAAACCAAGGCACAAATTGAGCATTCACAGCAAATATAACAAAATAAATACTTGCCGTCGAATTTGAACTGATCTTACCATGTACTACGTAATTATTTGAAACCAATGGCACTTGCCAATCATTTGGTTAATTTACTTGGTTTTCGAGGAGATTTGAGCATCTCCTAAAAAAATATAAATCCGTAGCACGATTTAACTCACAATTGGCAATGTTGAAATCAAGTGTTGCAGCCAAAGGAAAGGTATCATTAAAAATAGCTATCATCTGAAAAAAACAACAAAGCATTAAAAAATACCTTTGAGGCGCTTCTTGAATTTGCACAAAGGGCATCGAGCGTACTTGGGTGAGTTGAAATTGAGCATTGTCCCGCAAATTTCGCAGAACATGAAATCACGCTGGCGACTGTACTCCGTCATAATTACGCTTGTATGTATCAACCACTTTCTCCACAAAAATACCAAATCAGCGAAAATATCAAAGGAATTTGAATGAATCGATTCCAATCGATTTGAGAGGAAGTTCTCAGGAAAAATGGTTTGATACTAGGGTTTACGCCGGGAGAGATACGACACGCTTTTATAAATGGCTCCATATGAGAACGGTAGGTTTTTCTATAGTTCAAAAAACCACGATCTTTAACCTAAATTTTTTTTGACGGTTCCGGTCACGATTTTGGTTCCGATTAGGGTTAACAAACGATTACAATTAATGCATGGCCATTATTATTTTAAAAATATTACTAAAAGTTTTAAAAAATGTAAAAAACATTTAAACATGTTTTACTGATTAATTATAAAATAATATAAAATAAATTAAAGCTCAAATAATCAAAATGGTGTAAGATATATTTTTTAATTAATATATAAATTATAACACTTTATTTAGATCAACAAGACTCTTATAACTTAGTAGTTGAAGCTAGTTAGATGTCAGGAGTTCAAATTTACATCATAACATATGTTTTAAATTTAAAAAAAATTAAAATAAACAATTGAACCGTTGTTAACCGGCCGTTCACAAGTTGGATAATTATGATATAGAAGGGTAGGTTATAGAGATGTCAAAAGAGTCAACCCAATCCAAAACTAGCTAGCCCGCCCAACACAAGGGCCAAACTGGCCTGACCCATTTGGGCACGACATCAGGTGGGTTGGGTAAATCCCAACCCAACCCAATCCAACCCGAGGCGGGCAGCAGGTTAGGTTGGGCGAGCTAGCCGAAAAGTAAAAAAAACTTCAAAAAAGAATTCCAACTGAATTTGTCAAGCCTGGAACTAATGTTAGAAGAATACTGGAACTTGCTTCAGGTTAGGGGTGTAAACTAATCGAACATGTTCATGAACTTTTCGAGCCGGCTCAAAAATATTTGATTTGTATTCGAAATTCTCGAATTCGAGCCGAACTCGAACATGTTCGAACTTTTTTTCGAGCCGATTTCGAGCCCAAATTACTTTGTTCGATAGTTCACGAGCCGCTAGCGAACTTTGATATTTTATTAATATAATATAATTATATATTAAATAAATATATTTCGAACCTTTCTAGTATTTATTTTCAAGCAATAGTTCGAATAGCTCGCGAACATGTTCGAATTTTTTCGAGCTGAACTCGAACTTTGATTCGAGCCATAAATTTAAAACTATCCGAACTTCGAATCGAACTCGAGCTCGAATATAACTATTTCGAGCCGAATTCGAACCTTACAATTTTCTGCATATTCGGCTCGATTCGGTTCGTTTACACTCCAACTTCAGGTTTTACTAAAAATACTTGACCATAGAATCATTATTTTACTTAATTTTGAAATACATGTTGCAATTTTCAAGCACGATCAAGTGAAAATATGTAGTAGATCGGATCCTTCGATATGTTTTTGACTTCATATTAATGAATTGAACCTTAAAAAAAAGGAATAACAAATTTTTATACAAAAAAAGGGCCAAGCCAGCCCGCCAACCCTCCAAAAACCCGCCTCCCGTTTCGGCCAACTCGTATAGGCCCACCTTCCAGTGGGCCAAAAAAATGCTGGGCCAACCCCCTATTTGACAGATCTGGTCCATTTTGACACCTCTAGTAGGTAACGCGCCTGACTTGTCCAACCGTTGACCCGCTTAACAAGCCCGTTTACCACGGGACGATGTCGCGACAGTTTAGTATCATTTATGACTCTTGGTCGGATCTATCACCAACAATGAATCTGCTTTAATATGGTTCTAAAAGTTTATATATAATTTTAGTTATTTTTAAATTTGAAAAACATAAAAATTCTCAAAACTATAATAATAATTTGTTTAGAACAATATATTTATTTTAGGAAAAGAAATTCAAATGCTTTAGAAACATATTTTTGAAAGTTTTAACATTTACCTTATGAAATAATTATATTAAACTATTATAATATTGATATTAAACTAAATAAGAGACGATTTATTGCACAATTAGCATGCTTAATATGATCATCTATACCAATTAGAGTAGAATCCAGTTGGATTTATTAAACAAACAACGCTTTAAAAAACAAAATAACAAAATAAGCAAACAACCTGAGTAGATTTATACGAATGATATAAAAACATTATTTCAAATCCGTTCGTCCAAATACAAACTTAAATTATTTAATTTATATAAATTAAATTCTAAGTCCTATTTTATTTTATTTTAGTAAACAAAAATTTATAATATTTTACAGTATATTGTCTAATTAATTCGATAAAATTCAATTAAAATTATTTGAGCCATAATCAAAGTCAGGAATCAACAACCGAAACCGAAACCGAAACCATCGGCCTTAAAACTCGGACAGACTAGGAATCATGGTCAAGTCCGACTACAGTGTTTGATCCTACAATTTCGTATTTTATTCACCATGAAACGCCATTAGATTTAAAGACGTGACCCTTTTATTGGCAATTCAAGGTTTAACATAGATACAAATACCGAAAACATACATTAAGATGCTTTATAATGTATTTTAAGTTACATGCAGATGGCATATTTGCCTTCTATTGTATATTAGGATATTCTACAATCTCTAAGCTCCCTCTCTTCAACCCAATTTCATGCATACGAGAAAAAAGGGTGAAGACTGCTTCAGCTTTTGCATGAAAATGGCTGGAAGTAATAACATCCGGTAGTTACACCGGTTACCTCGGATAACACGCTGATGCTCTCGTAGGCATATGATTCGTCGATTCTTATTTGATGGTAATGTAGCGATTCGTCCCATGCTTCGCCCAATTGTCTTTGAGATCAACCGGATTCGATAAATCATGGCCTTCAGCAGCAAGGCGGCTGAGCAGCTTCATAAATGCACTGCCACTCATTTTTCGGCCACCTACTCGAGCATGCCTTTTATTAGGCACTGCTGGGAGAGGATACATCGACAAATTCGTGGTGCAGCATGAAGATTGCCAACCTCCATTACCCCACTTGTAGCAAGGCCTTAAAACCCCTGTACAAGAACAGACAGGAACCGGCATGGTTGATTCATCAAAAGCAACCTGGTTCAATCCCAGACCCTGATCCTTCCAATCGGGCTTCGATGCAGCTAGCTGCCTGTTCAGGTCCTCACTGCTACTGCCCATATTGATTCCGCCATTCCATTCCTCAGGCTTTGCAAACATGGTTTTATTAAGGTCCTCGCCTTCCTTTTTAACCTTGTTCAAAGATTTTGATGTTTTTTTGGCAGGAGTATCCGGTTTTGCCTCCTTTGAACGTTTTGTACGGCGGGTTTTTGCTGGCTCGAGAGCAACTGGTGACGATGGGATGGTCTCCGTTGTAACGTGCAAATCCCTTGTATTATGATACGGAGCTTGATGGGGTATGAGTTGCTGAGGATGGTGCACGTGTTTTATTCCACGTGCAATTTGGCATCCTGGAGGGCATGGAGGTATGTTGCTATTGTTCATAGTGTTCTCTCGATATTGGAGAGCGGCGATTGCATTGTCTCTTTCGATTATGGCGTTGTTTCTTTCTGCTATTGCTGAATCTCGCTGTAAAATAGCCATGTCTCTTTCTGCTAAGGCGACCTTTTTTTCCGAAAGGGCCAGGTTACGTTCTTGAATAGCAGCATCTCTTTCAGCCATAATCGTCATTATTTGTTTCATTGATGGCTGATGCTGCATCAACCACTGGAACAAAAGCATTTAAAGAAACACCAATTGGAAGACAACATTTGACATGCAAAATCTCCATCATATGATTACGTCAGATGAAAAACTTAAACAGAGATGCCATTAAATGTTACTTAGAGCTAGCTACCTGTCCCTGAGGTGGCTTGTTCCTCCCATTTTCACGATGCCCACTGTCATCCATTTAAGATCCAAAGGGAAGCTTCAAATTCGTACGAGGGTTATCCACCAACCTATCACAGGATATAATATGAAGAGAAGCCGCTACACAATCAAAACTCAGAAACATAACCAAATTTTACATGGAATCGATTTTTACAATCATTTATTGAACTTTTCTGGTAGCATACAAAGCTATAGATAATTTTCGGAACAAGCCAAAATAAGGCAAGAAATGAATCAACATATACTAAGTAACACAGTGGCCATAGATGTGTTGTCCAGCCAAGATAGGTACTAATCATAAGATCTTATCAGACAAAAGCAATACACGGTAAAATAATGCACCTTATTGGCATTAAGATAATATTATGGTCAATAAAATAAGGAAGATAAAACTTCTATGCAGGAAGCTAATAGACCCAAGTAAGATAGATACTATTTCGAAATAAAAATTACCACATGCATGTTTACTGCAAAATATTAAACAAAAGACCAGCTTAAGCAAATAGAGAAATAAAAGCAATCCCGTGCTTCGATCAAGCGAATGACTTAAACCAAGAAAGGACATGTGGATGAAAAATGACCGGTTTGCTTGGTTGCAAGAACAAGGAAAGTAAGAACTTGAGTAGATTTAAAGTGAAAGGTTTATTATTTCCCCAAACAAAATGCTAAAATCAGGCTACTCTCTGAATGCCCATATCCATAGTGGACAAAACATGCAAGCAAAAAGTTAATCAATATGTTACTATACAAGATTTAAAAACGTTTTACAAAGCATTAACCAATCAAATTACCACATGCATGTTTACTGCAAAATATTACACAATACCAGCTTAAGCAAAGAGAGAAAGAAAAGCAATCGTGTGCTTCCTTAAAGCGAATGACCTGAACCAAGAAAGGACACATGGATGAAAAATGACAGGTTTGCTTGGTTGGAAGAACAAGGAAAGCAAGCACTTGAGTAGATTTACAGTGAAAGGTTTATTATTTCCCCGAACAAAATGCTAAAATAAAGCTAATCTCTGAATGCTCATATCCATAGTGGACAAAACATGCCAAGCAAAAGTCAATCAATATGTTACCACACAAGTTTAAAACAGTTTTAAAAAGCATTAACCAAAATGGCATAGCAGCAATGAAACGATTTGCATCACATAATGGATACAAAGAAATAGCTATCAAGGATATTAGAATATATAGTAATATATGATTTGATATGATAATTTTTGATTTGTAATATAAATGGTATAAATGGTAACTAGCAGATTTGACAGAATCTTAGAGAATCTTAGGCTGCTGATTCTTAGACACGTAATTGTATACCATATAATGGACTAAGTGCTCTATTGAAAGGGATTGAGTTGGGAGATTCAGATTCAGATTTATTGACATGGTATCTGAGCCAAAACGATTTCTTTTCTCTGTGCGCCTATGTTTCGCGATTTGCGTTCGCACATCTGGGCTGCGAGATTTCACGGTTTGCATTCGCGATCTAGGCTGCACGATTTCGTGATTTGCAATCTCCAATCTGGCTGCGTGAAATAGGGTTTCGCAACCTGGACTACGCGTTTGGAGTTTTTGTGGGACGATTTTGGTAGGATTCATGCACAATTGTTGTGCGCGATTTGGGTTCTGCACAAGTTTCACGCAGCTCTGCAATTTATGGGTGTCTGCCGATTTTTTTCGTTGGGCGCTGTTTTGAGCGGATCTAGGGTTTCCTATTTTGGGACTTTACGATCTGGCTCTCACGGTTTGTTCTTTCTTCTTATAGGTTGTGAGCTTGAATATGAGTTGGAGAGTATAGTCCACTCATACGTTTCCTGCTCGTTTGCGTCGAGTTCTGCCAGTTCTTTCTGGTTCTTGGATCATAACATCTTGTGGGTTTCTGTTTTGTGTGCGGTGATCGGTACTTCTGGCCACGTAGTTTGCGGCGTCCTTGCACGGTTGTAGTGCGTTTGAGCCTTGCACGGTAGTTGTGCGTTTTAGCCTTGCATGGTTGTTGTGTGTTTTGGCCTTGCACGGGTGTTGTTTGTTTATACTTTTGTCACGATGCAAAGAAGTATTTTACAAAATTGTTTGCGACGGATTTGCCTGATTGCGGTGTTGATTCTTTTGAGGCAGATCATTTGGATTGACAAATTGATGTTTTTTGATCGGCCAGCATCAATTTGAAGGGGGATATCAAGGATATTAGAAAATATAGTAATATATGATTTGATATGATAATATTTGATTTGTAATATATATGATAATTAGCAGATTTGGCAGAATCTTAGGGAATCTTAGGCTGCTGATTCTTAGACATGTAATCTTGTACTATATAATGGACTAAGTGCTCTATTGAAAGGGATTGAGTTGGGAGATTAAGATTAAGATTTATTGACAAAAACAGCTACAAGTGAAGATATGACGAAAAGTTCATGGACGCAAAGCTATAAAATCAGGAAACAAGCCATCAAGTGATAAAAATAAACCAAAGTTTAACTCTCATTCACCGGAAAATTTCATATTTATGCTGAAAGAAGTTTTCCATATCCACTATAGATGTTATATTTTGAATGTAATGTATTTCAAGAACTTACCACACTAATAGGAGATCGTGAACATTTTCATTCATATAAAATGCACAATCATTAACCAGTTAAATGGCTAAAACGCCATTAAATATACAAAAAACCTTCAGGCAGCTATGATAAATCAATGTACAACCGTACAAGCATCACTATTATGAAAACCTTCTGGCATAAAGAGAAAGTTCAGTGCTGGTGCCCATGTACCGAACATCAAGATAATGATACTCAATTAGAAAAGCATTCCAGCACTATACAGGGTCTACACTTTCCTCAAGAATTAAATAAATATTATCGTCAACTATCAATTGCAACACAGGTATTTACCCAAAGGCCAGGGGCGTTTTCGAGTCTTATCTGTATTTGTCCAGAAAACACACTAAGTTACAATGGCGGAGCCAAAAAGTTGGATGATAGAGACGGTCATTCTCCACCATTTAGTATTTTTCTAAAAAGACATATGCCATTTTATACATTACATATATGTACCAGATTGTGATTCCCAACCCCATCCCAACCCTGGTTTCAAACTTTTTACACCTCCAATCACCCTATGCTCTAATTCAAGGCTCCGCTGGTTAGTCATCTCAGTTAGATTCCTCCCTAGGCATACTAAAAGACCTTTATCTTTTACAACAAATGCAACTATAAAGGTACAGCAGCTACCATTCTTCTAAATTTTACCTTCATTTTATTTACCTTTATTTTTTAAAAGATAATGTTTCAATTCACTCACATAAAACAGAACCAGTACTCGGTAAATCTTCACCAAACCTGCAAAATGAAAATACTCAACCAAGAAAGCAACTAGACCTTCTACGTTCTACATCAGCCACAAAGTTCAAATCTTTCAGCACATATCAAACTTAACAAATGAACCCAATATCAAATTCATCTAAATATTTTGAAAAAACGAAATCCAAATAATCGCACTTACACAAAAGAGACGAACTTTAAACAACATACATGACCTCAATTAAACAAACTCAATTCAACGAAAAACCAGCAAATTCAAATTCGACCCGCACCACCAAAATCTCAAATTTCAACTAATGCAAACTCCAGGTCAACCACACGTCAACAAGAAACAAAAATCCCCACAAAAACAACTAAAAAAGACCTCAAAATAAAGCTCTTTTTTCCAATAAAGCAGCAATTATAACCAAAATGAACAGACATAACTGATCAAGAAAACATTTCCGAAGAGTTGGACGAGAAACGGAACTCTCACTTGGTAAGAAGATCGGAGAGTGGAAATCAGTGAGATAGAAGGGTCAAAACCCTAGATCAAAATGGTTGCAAGAAATGAAATATCTCTGATGTAAGAAGAGTTGTTGAAAGGGTACTTGTGCTGTAGCCACACAAGCTACAGCACACTGTCTTTTTTCTATTTTCCACAATGTTTTCTGAGAAAAATTTACTTTTACATTTTATTTGTGTTATAACTGTGACGGATAGATGCTCCAAAAAAAAAAAAAAAACAAAAAAAAAAAAAAACGGATAGACTTTATACTTTGGTTGGGACGATTTTTATAAAAATGTATGTTATGTGATCATCTTTTTGGTATTTTATTTTTCCAATATCATGTAAGATATTTTGAAATTTTATAAACAAAAATGAAGTAAAATGATTCATAGTAGTACATTTTATTTGAGTCACCATGTAAATTTGACTTAAAACAATTATTATATAAAATAATGTGAAAGTAGGTGTATGTATATATATATATTTATAGTCATAAATTCACTCTAATTTAAACAATTATAAATTTCCTTATATAATTTAAAAGATAATGTCTACCTTACATGTTATATATCTGTATGTCAAATTATAAGTAATTCTTCCTCATCCATTACAATATAGATTTGCGAATTCGTAATTCAACTATTTTACACGCGTTCATCTGTTATTATTCAAACTAGATGTCAAAATTATGATACAGTTATTCTATAGGGAGGAGACAAAACAGTGATTTCACTAATTCTATATATATATATATAAAGGTTCGAATTTTTTGACAAAAAATGTGAAATGAAATATTCAATCAATCATCCTTGGAAAAAAAAAAATGCAATCAATCATATAATAACAAACATAGCTGGAGGGAGGATACGATTGTCGAAGCTGGAAAATATTTATATGGACCGGGTATTTATAAAGACCAAGATACATAAATATGTATGTATATATTTGTATGTATGTTGATGTTTATAAAGATCGGGTGTTTAAAAGTGGGACTTAACTTCAAATAATGTAATTGCTCGACTCCTGCACACAAAGACACATTATAAAATTAATTTATATCGATCCCAACGCCCACATACCTTTCAAGTTTCAACCGATCGACAACACTTAATTGATGACCCGAGACAATGACAACAATCATAAATGCCGATTGTTTAATTTATTTTATATAGATATTCTCTATAGTGTTAAAGCTAGGGATTTACCAAGAACCGAGGGGTATACGTATTATATAGTCAAGGTCCGCTTGGCATGAAGGACGTGATTATCGAATGATTAGTAAATAAATTGATAAAAATGTATATAAATAAAATGATAACTATTTGGGATTACATAATTTGAAGTTTGGTATATTTGTTAGTGTAGTGATAAATACATGAATTTATTTCATTGTACCCGAAACACCCATGTTCCACAATTCAATCATCTTCCTTCATCTATGGACGCAGGCATAAAAATTCTCTCCCACTGTCCCACAGAAAACTTTTTACAATCTCGATGATTGGCTCCATCTCTTCCAAAAATTAAAAGCTTTGGTCACTCCCAGTTCCTAATTCTCTCGCACAAATCTGCACATCTTCGAATCGTTCGAAATCGTGGGATTCTTTGGTAGCCGTCGAATTGGGCGTCACTGATTATTCGAGATTCCAGTCGGCATTGGGTTGCTGTAAAGTGAGTAAGTTTCAAAATCTTAGCGATCTGGCACAACGAAGATGAGATATCCCTGCAAATTTGAAAAATCGAATGGGTCTTGTTGTATTACCTTCGATTTTTTAGCTACAGAAATTGAAACAATGCTTTTTTTTCCTGCAATTTGAAATTAAATCATGTAGGGTTAATGATATTTTGGTCAATTTTAGCACTATCATATTTACTGTGCACGATGATTATTGTAGTCCAAGACAAGTGGGTAGGTTTATTTTCCCACCTTTAAACCTAATGTATCACGGGCTTTAAGGATAGAAGGTGATTTTAAAAAACCAACCAAACACCTGATTAAAAAGTTAAACCTACACTAAACCTACCTAATCCCTCGTACCAAACATTGCCTTAGTAAAATAACATATTTTAATCATCGCGTTGAATTTTTTTTTTGTTCGTCTTCGAAATTGATGAGATGACAGAGACATATTATTTGAAACATCTTGGGACCATGATTTTATTGACGATGTTGTGTTAATCGACGAGACTAAAAGAGATGTAATATTAAATTGAAGTTAATGGAAAGAAACTTTGGAATCAAATAGATTTAAATTAAGTTGGAATCAAGATCCCATTGTTGTAACGGTCAAAGTCCAAGATATATCGATTAGTAGTAAATTTCGATATTTATGTTCTTTTATACAAAGGATTGAGAGATTGATAGCAGCGTTAATCACAAAATACATGCAAGTAGGTTGAAATGTAGAAACATGTCTTGAATTTTATGCGAACATAATATCTCACTGTGATTGAGACATTTTTATAGAACTGTCATTAGATCTACAATACTGTATGTGATGGAATGTTGGGAAACCAAAAGGAATCAGTCCAAAAGATGAGAATAACAGATATGTGTATACTCCGTTGGATGTGTGATAAGACCAGAAGAAATATAATAAGGACCATAAACATTCAAGCTATAATAGATATGACTTGTACAAGAGAATATGCAAGAAAATCGCTAAAGCTGGTTTGGTCACGTACGACGTAGACTCAATGATACATTTTGAGAGGAGTTCATTAATTTTGGCCCTTGCAAAAGAACAATGAGATGATCAAATAAGACATTGTTCTAAGAAATATACAAAGATATGGAGTCCAAAGGGATTAATATTGATATTTTGACTGAAAGAAGCTCTTGATGAAGGCTGACATATCTATGTTCTATTGTTCATGGACATACCCAATCCACTGATTAAAGATTTAGTTGTTGTAACAAATTTTTGATCCTATACTTGTATTCTTCAATTCACTAAGGTACCGTTTACATTGCATGATGGGATTATTAGTCTTCGGATAATTTTATTTATCCCATGTTTGTTTTGAGGTATAAAAAAAAATTATCACACCATATTTATCTCATTCTAATCATACTTTACATTAAAATGACATAAATACCCCTTCCCACCTTTTTTAACATTACAAAATTTGAAATTCCCGCAAAAATTACAACTTATTTTCTACAACTTATTATCATATACTATATTTTTATTTTTATTATTATTTTATTTTATTATTATATGATTATAATATATATATATATAAATATTACGAATATTATATATAGATATATTATTATTATATATAGTTATTATATATATTATTTATGTATTATATACTATTATTATTATTATATTTTATTACTATTATTACTTTATTTTTATTATTATTATATCAATATATATTTATGTATATATAAATACATATCTATTATTAGTATTAAATATAGATTATTATTTATACACTATTATTATTATTAGTATATATATATTTTATTATATTATGATTATTATATATTACATATATTAGTATTATTATCATATAATAATAATAATAATAAATTTATTATTTATTAAATTAATATATATATATATATTATGATTATCATATATTATTATAATAATATTATTATTATTCTAAAATAATAATTATTATTATGATTATTTATTATTAATGTTATTATTTATATATATTATTATATTTATTACTAATGTAATTATTTATATATTATTATTATATATATGCATATATATATATATTATATCTGATTATATATCATCATATATTATCATAATATTATATAATAATACTAATAACTATTATTATTATTAAATTAATATTTATTTATATATATTATGATTATTATAATATTGTATATATAGATATTATATATATTATTATTTTTGTATATATTTTTATTTTTATTTTGTTTTATTTATTATTACTATTTTATAATTACATAATATTATATGATTATTAAGCATTATTATTATTTTATTATTATTATTATATATTATTATTATCTTATATATATATATATATTTTATTATATCTATTTATAATAATTATTATTATATGATTAGTGTGTATTATTGATAATATATAATAGTAATAATTGTTATTATTATTATATTATAATATAATAATAATTATAATAAAATATTAATAAAATAATATTTAAATTATTATTATAATGTCGAGGGTATTTTAGACATTATACCAAATAATAAATTTTATCAACCATCTTATCCTCAAACCAAACATCATATAACTTATCACATATTATTTTTACAATTATTTCATACTTTTTAATCTTTACATTACGTATCACATCCTTCAAACTAAACGGTACCTAAGTCTTGTTTTAAGGGGAAAAAACACATGATATATAGTAAGAAAATTAACTACAGTAGCATAAATTTTTAAGTTTCTATTAGTTCCATTCTATAGTTAATTCGCTCAAGTGAGAAAAGTATATCATTCATGAGTAAGAGAGATTTAAAACATGACATCTATCAATAATTCTACATCGATTAATATGAAAAAAAAAATGACGAAATTTAAGAATTTTTTTGCATAAAAGGCCACTCAAAAAAACTGAAATGAAATAAAATGTGGTCATTTTGCAACCTTTGACATGAGTATAGTTTGCACTTTGAACATGGTTAAAAATGGGTAAAAGCCCTAAAGGGAGATATTTCAATTGGCTCCGATGGCAATTGGCAAAACCAGGCCACAATGGCTCGCTGGATTAAAAGATAGCAACTTTTCAACAATCTCGTGGAGTACACATCTCACTCAAGCATGTTTATCCTTCGTGATGTTCGACTTGTTAAGAACCACAACACCAATTACTATCAGCGCAGCACCTGCAAACCACTGCAAAACGCATTTGAATGTTCAAAAAACTGATTAACCAAATCGGTTAGTTGATTAAGACTGAAACTATTTCAAACATGTAGCTGCTAAACAAGAATAGTGACAAGCGTAGGAGATGAACAGTTTGGACTATTTTTTCGACTGCGACCATATGAAGGATATAGGATAGAACTCGAAACGACTCAAAACTATAATTCATTTGGTTGTCTCTTCATCTAAAAGGCTGCACGATAGAAGGCACTACATAGTCTTTCGGGCAGCAGCGCATTCGATTCTAATAACTTGTAAGCTTTCAATGATACAAGTTTTATTTTCATGCTAAAAGGAACCATTTCCTAACTGAATGCCACCTAGTAGCTTCCAAATCTTCCATGATTTTTTTTTCACTATTTACTAATCTTGTCCCAAATATACATGGTAAAATATACATCTCCTTGCAATACCAACTGTAATCATAAACTGAATTAATCTGCTGCCAGAACTCCATAAGAGTGTCATAATCTTCAGTTACACTCGTAGATCCTGGCCTTGAATTACGTAGCTTTGAGCGAATATGAAAACACTTGGTGGTGTTTTTTGAATCAGAAAAATTTCTTAAGCTACAACGCTGTTCTCCATCAAATTTACCAACCAAGCCATCACAACAGAATTTACACAATGGAATTTGTTGCTGGTGTTCGATTAGCACCAGTTATGTAACAAAAATTTCCCTTTCCCTCCACTATCAACAATACAGGTTGGGAAGACTCTCGATAATTTGATCCATTGAGTTTTCGTTGTGTAATACAGTAACTTGAAGAGTAAGGTTTTCTGAAATTGGTTGACTGTGCCAGAATCCATATGGTGGCGCAGTGGCAAAAATGTGAGGGTCAGAATGTTGGGTGGAATGAAGAAGCAGCAAGAAACAAAATGGGAAGGAGGGATTGGAATCAACCCAGATTAGGTCTATGTTCCCATGAAATGAGTAAGAACTGGCAGAAGAAAACTCGATTGGATATTATTCCTTGAGCAAAAGCCTATAAATATATGTTAAGAGTACATACAAAGGGAAACCAAGACTAACTGAGAAACCTCAAATTAAATGAGAATGATTTTCTTATATTGAACCCAAAAAATCAGGAAACCAATAAAAAGAATAATACAAATTCCTATACAATGCAGACTCACAAAAACTAATGTTGGGTCTTGGGAAAAAATGATTTATAACTTGGCGTCGAAGCTGGGGGCCAAAACTACAAACCCTTGGAGCACAAAATCCTCGTACATTTTATTAATTTGATTTTGAGTGTCTTTGCTGCCCAAAGTCTAACCAATGTTGACATGTACATCTTCGAAATTAATCCAGAGAATATATTCCTAGATCTCCTACTTATAGGTGAGAGGACCGCATCAAGGTATAAAAACCATCATTGGGTCACCAACCACAAAGCTCGAGCCTTTGAGAAAAATTCTTTCGAACATTATATAACATCATATGTTGAAAAGGCTAAGTCTTGGAAAGCAGAGGGCTAAACATGAAGAACGCAAAACATGAAAGGTCCGATAATTTTTCGACTATTTATAGATTGCAAATAAAGTTATTTACTAGCTTCACGAATGTCTTAAGGTGAATGGGCAAAATTACTTTAACTTGTAGAGACTCCCCCAAATAGAAAGAATCCAGCCAATCCGGAGAAGACAAAGTTTGTTGCGAAGTTTGTTACTGTAGCTTGTAAAGATGAGTGACTTCGTGCTATTAACCCAAGATCCCCACATCAGAACACTGAAAAATACCACCATGCCATACTTTATCTGTCAATATGTAATGAATTGTGTAAGAAATACCCAACCACAATAGAGTATCTCCCAACGAATTGGAAGCAAGCGTAAGTCTGCAGAAGTATTTGGGTAGATTTGGATTTTAAATTCTTTATTCAAATCAACAAAATTGCCTGGATAATTCTCAAATCCAATAAATTTTAATCCCTAGACTAAAGTTTTAAGTTATTTTTTGAATCAAACCAAGTTATTTCAAATTCTTGAAATTCCAATCCAATCTTCCAAATCCAAATGTCAAACAAAACCTTCCATCAATGCAACATAAGTATTTTCAGAGAGACAAGATACTTATAAGGTACTTCGGGAATATAAAATAACTCAAACAATAATTGAATTGTTGCTATTAGAATGAGACAAAAGAATGCAGATTTGTTGCAACATATTTCATTCTTATGCATTAAGATAAAATACTTATTCTTCTTGCTTATTCTGAGGTCAAGCAGCCGAGAAAATGGACAAGAATATCGATCCACATCATAAAATTCTAAAAAGAAACCATGCTTCTTCATTGACATCTATAAGTGTTATGCAGAAGCTGGACATAACCGATGCCAATATTTATCCCTTTGTTAAAACACAATCCGAATTCTGCTGTTGCGTTGCACATTGTACATATAATAAGCAGTAAATGGTAAAGACCTATATAAGATATACGAGCCTTTAGTCTGCTATTTAAAAGAAGTCTAGACAAACACCAGAGTAGTTGGGCCTAGTTTTCCTCATGATAACCTTTAAAAAATTATGCATAATGTATCTCTAAAGTATAAGAGGATATCTGCTTACTACTTGAGATGGTTAGATTTTTAGCTGAATCAGAAATATCAAAAAATATTGACTAGCAATTCAAACTAATCTCATAAACAACCCTATACTTGCGTTTTAACCAAAAAAATACAAAATTCAAATATTGACTAGCAATTCAAGCTATCTTCACAAAACCCTAAACTTGCATTTAAAAAAAATGACAAAATTCCATCACGAGAGGCGGCAAACTTAAACTACTTCGGCACCATTTCACTTCAATAAAAAGGCAAATATGCATGACCGGACGAACAAAATTAAACAAATAAAAATGCTAAATAAATCCAAACTCGTGTCAATATTAAATTTCCCAACAACACGTTAAATTCTAAGAATAAATCAAGAAACAGATAAAGGTGCCAGTTTTAGATTAATCAAACGACGATGGGCACCGATTCAAGCCACGCCCAATTAAAATTTAAATCAAATACATCTAAATCCAGGTTCCCACGCATTTCCTTTCTGTTTCGTATAGATTTTATTTTATTTTTTGCACTGGACTACCTGAGTTTTAAAGAACTTAGCGCAATGGCGGAAAGAGCAGCGTTGGTCCAGCTAGAATCGCCCAACCGTAGGCTTTCTTCCTCTCCCACTCCATCAAAATATTATTATTATTATTATGATTATGGGTAGAAAAAATATTATCTACAAATTTGAATCTGATGCCAATTTTAAATTGGGAACCAGATGTCAATGGTAATATCGATTAAATTAATATATTGAATTGGAATAAAAAATTATACCGATCACAGTAAATTATTTATTAGGGTTGTTTGCATTGCTATCACTTGCAGATTTCAAGACCTAAATACACATAATCTAAATACTTGAATATTAAATGTTAGTTGGTAAAATACAACAGATTGTGTTTTAACAAAGGGATCTTTTTATAGAAATTTCTTATTAGAACAAAATATTTACAATGAGTTCAAGATAACAATAATTAGATATTTAGATTAGTTTTTTTTTAATATTAATGGAGAAGGTAATACAGTAGCAAACGCATTAACTTTCTATAAACCCATACGTCCAAGAAACTAGGCTTGTCTTATATATTTTTTTATAGGTTAAGGAAGATGGGGTTTGGGGTCTCGAAATCTCCTAATTGTGTGGGAACTCTTGGTGTCGATTGAGCTAGAAACTTGATATAGAAAGTTCACATTATCCTCCATGATGGAAGCAATTAGTGGCCAAGAAAGAGGACATAATGGAAGGAGTTAGTTGAGAAGATAGAGGAGTTAATGACTAAAGTTAACGGGGGAACTTTTCTTTAAAGATGAGGTTTTCTCACTTTCAAAGGGATCGGCCGGAAGATTTTTTGCATCATAATTGTGCTCATTTCTGTACAAAATTATTGTAAACATTTTGGTTCATAGTGAATACTTTATACTAGATTAGGTCATCTTGTTTTTGCCTTCGTTTTTGGAGGTTGTTAAGTAAAAAATCGGTTGATATCTTTTATTTATTTTTTATTACCTTTAATTTATGGACTATAGAAATAACACTATTGGGGTCGTTTTTGGTCAAAAAATGAGGTTTGTTGAAGATGAAGAAGGCCTTTTGTTTTCTCTCTCCAAAACTTCTTTCTGCAGCTACGCTTTGAAGCTTGGGAAGAATCGGGTGAAGAAGGGCAGTCACGAATGACTCATCCTACTTGTGGCCCATTTCTCTATGCTTCGCTCTTAGATGCCTTGCTTTTATTTCCAAAGGGATGAGAAGAAATCTGCTGGAGACCAAAGCAATCAGGCCCAGAAGAAGGACTCATCCTACTGTGGAGCATTTCTCTATAGTCTATACTTCGTTCTTAGATGCGTTGCTTTTATGTCCAAAGGGATGAGAAGAAATCTGCTGGAGACCAAAGCCTACCTTCTAATTCTTCAACCACTTCAAAGAGAACTGGATGAGAAATAAAAGCTTTTCACGTTCTTATATGGACAGAAGCTCGAAAAATATTTGAAGAACCTCATGCCCAGAAGAAGGGCGATTCACGAATTGAGTAAAAAGTGCCAAGGGCCAGAGAATTCTTGTAAAATCTCTCGAGAAGAAGGCATGGGGATACAGATAGCCATGTGATGGAGTCTTGTCTTGTGATGATGATCGGTACATTGTTTAAATACTTCTTGAACTATTAACCGTGAATTCAGATCACCGATCAGAATCCGAGGAACTTGTATCCTCTTGCCACAGTCCAGTTTGAGGAAGTTTGGAATTGTGAAGAGAGAATGTCACAAGAAATTAGCTACAGTTTAAGCTCCCCGGGCAAGAACTTGAGAGGGTTATAGGGATGGCTCCACAGCAACGGG